>SJYQ01010464.1:0-16234 GCA_006410935.1 Redunca redunca | reverse complement strand
GTGCTGCAATTCATGGGGTCGCAACGAGTCGGACATGACTGAGCAACTGAATTGAACTGAACTGAATGCCAGCTCACACCAGACAGGTTCTGGACCATCATTTTGCTGCCTGATTGGACCTAGAAATTTTCTCTAGGGTTTGGAGGGACACTCAGGAATTTCAACCTGCTTAAGTATCAGGATCAGTGCTTCCCCTGATTTCAAGGTTTAGATGGAACAATTTGAAGAGAAATGGTCTGGGATCCAGAAACTGAATTCAAGTTTTGATTTTGCAATAGACTGTCGCACTTGGACAACTCCTTAACTTCTTTCACTTCAGGCTCCCCATTTCTAAAATGGGGATAACAGCACTTGCTTCAGGCATATTACAGTGATTAACTAGCATCACACAGGTAAGATGTATGTCTAAAGCCAAACATATGTGTTGTGGGTCAGATTGTATTACCCAGAGAAATGTGCTGAAATTCTAACCCCCGATAGCTTTGAATACGACCTCATTTGGAAAAATGGTTTTCCAATGCAGTTGAGTTACAATTAAGTAGGTTCTAATTCAATGACTGGTGTCCCTATAGAAGAGGTAGATTTGGAGATATACCTAGGGAAGAAGGTCATGTGACTGTGAAGACAGACACTGCAGTTATGTATAGACAAGAAGGCTGGTTATTTAACGTATATGCCACCCTGCTTATTTAACTTATATGCAGAGTACATAATGGAAAATGTTGGGCTGGATGAAACTCAAGCAGTAATCAAGATTCCCAGGAGAAATATCAACAACCTCAGATATGTAGATGATGCCACTCTAATGGCAGAAAGTGAAGAAGAACCAAAGAGCCTCTTGATGAGGATGAAAGAGGAGAGTGAAAAAAGCTGGCTTGAAACTCCACATTCAAAAAACTAAGATCATGGCATCCGGTCCCATCACTTCATGGCAAATAGAAGGTGAAAAAGTGGAAACAGTGAACGATCTTCTTTTCTTGGGCTCAAAACTCACTGTAGACAGTGACAGCAGCCATGAAATTCAAAGATGCTTGCTCCTTAGAAGGAAAGCTATGACAAACCTAGGCAGCATTATTAAAAAGTAGAGACATCACTTTGCCAACAAAGGTCGACATAGTCAAAGCAATGGTTTTTTCCAGTAGTCATGTGTGGATGTGAGAGTTGGGCTATAATGAAGGCTGAGGGCCAAAGAATAGATGCCTTCAAACTATGGTGCTGGAGAAGACTCTTGAGAGTCCCTTGGACTGCAAGGAGATCAAAGCAGTCCATCCTAAAGGAAATCAACCCTGAATGTTCACTGGAAGGACTGATGCTGAAGCTGAATCTCCAATATGTTGGCCACCTGATGCGAAGAACTGACTCCTTGGAAAAGACCCTAATGCTGGGAAAGACTGAGAGCAGGAGGAGAAGAGGACGAGATGGTTGGATGGCATCACCGACTCAAAGGACATGAAAGCGAAGTGAGTCACTCAGTCATGTCCAACTGTTTGCAACCCCACGGACTATACAGTCCATGGAATTCTCTAGCCCAGAATATTGCAGTGGATAGCTGTTCCCCTCTCCGAGTGGAAGAGCCAACCCAGGGATCAAACCCAGGTCTCCCACATTGCAGGCGGATTCTTTACCAGCTGAGCCACCAAGGAAGCCCCAGTGGACATGAGTTTGATCAAACTCTGGGAGATAGTGAAGGACAAGGAAGCCAGGTGTGCTCCAGTCCACGGGGTCACAAAGAAATGAATATGACTTGGCAACTGAACAGCAACAAACTGTAGACCACTGATGCTAAGAACTGCCACTAAGAATGGCTGCTAGGTACCAGAAGCCAGGAAAAGGCAAGGCAAGGTCCTTCCCTAGAGCCTTCAGAGGGCGCATGACCCTATAGACAACTTGATCTTAGGCTCTCAGCATCCAGAGCTGTGAACAGATAAGTTCCTGTTGTTTCAAGCCACTCAGTTTATTGTACTTTGTCAAGGCAGCTTCAGGGATGGAGATAATAGGTATTGTGCTAAATTACGAATTTTGCAACAAAGAGTCAACTTAATCATGAGTATAAATGAGCCACTTTTGGGGACTTCAGAAAATCTGGGGAATACAATCAGTTTTTCCACAGGTGAACTAACTAAGCATGTATAATTTGAGTATTAGTATTAACTTGATTTCCTTCATTAACTTGAACCCAACCACAGAAGAATAAAGTTCAGGAGATTTCTCTTTACTCAGTGGAGCAGTAATATATAAAATATCTAATAATCACTGCTATTTATTGAATTCTAAGTACCGTCCATGGTGTTTTTAGTGTTCTTGAGAAGTTTCAATGAGTTAAAATTCCAAGAACACTGTGAAGTACTGGACCACTCAGGGCTTAACCAGGTCTGACCAGGAAAACACTATCTTGAATATTTAAAACAGAACAGATAGGAGGCCAACAAGGGATGCTGAAACACTTTGGAGTCACAACATCAGGATGGAAGTCAGTGGGATGTAAATTAGTACAGCCACTATGGAGAACACTATAGAGGTTCCTTAAGAAACTAAAAATAGAACCACCATGTGACCCAGCAATCCCACTCCTGGGTATATATCTGGAGAAAACCATAACTTAAAAAGATACACAGATACACGCACCCCAATGTTCACTGCAGTACTGTTTACAATAGCCAGGACATGGAAGCAAGCTAAATGTCCATCAATAGATGAATGGAGAAAGATGTGGTACATGTATACAGTGGAATACTACTCAGCCACTAAAAGGAGTAAACTGTGCCATTTGCGGAGACATGGATGGACCTAGAGACTATCATACAGAGTGAAGTAAGTCAGAAAGACAAAAACAAATACCATATATTAACACATACATGTGAAATCTAGAAAAGTGGTATAGATGAGTCGATCTGCAAAGGAGAAACAGAGACACAGACGTGGAGAACAAACGTATGGACACCAAGGGGGGAAGGGGGCATGGGAACTGGGATACTGGAACTGACCTAGACATGACTATGCAGAGAACAGATAACTAAGGAGAGCCGATTGTATAGACAAGGCTCTGTGGTGACCTAAATGGGAAGGAAACCCAAAAAGAGTGGGTATGTGTATAGGTATAGCTGATTCACTTTCTGGACAGCAGAAACTAATACAGCAGAGTAAAGAAACTATACTCCAATAAAGTTTTTTAAAAAAAGAAAGGAAGCTGCTGTCACCCCTGGGCCGGAAGGACAAAGGCAGGAGGCAGTGCTGCAAGAGNGCTCCAGCGGCAGGCAGGCTGGTACCACTTCCACCTCACTTCCAAGGTAAAAGGCTGAGGACCCGAGGGATAAAGCCACGTGCCTACGGCCTCTCGGCTGGCCTGAGATTCGAACCCGCAGTGCAGTCTGCCCCCGGGCTCCTGCCCACTGGGTTCCGGAGGAAAGTGGAGGTGGGGAGTCCATCATGAAGATTACCATCACCATACACAGGTCTTCCCTGGTGGCTCAGAGGTTAAAGCGTCTGCCTACGATGCGGGAGACCTGGGTTCGATCCCTGGGTCGTTAAGATCCCTTGGAGAAGGAAATGGCAACCCACTCCAGTACTCTTGCCTGGGGAATCCCATGGACGGAGGAGCCTGGTGGGGGCTACATACGGTTCACGGGATCGCAAAGAATCAGACACGACTGAGCGACTTCACTACATACACAGGTCAGGAGGTAAAGACCTGTATTAGACCGATATCTGTAAAACTGAATAAAATAGGTTTCCTTGAGAAATATGCCCAAAGCAAAAATTATTTAAGAAAAAGAAAGGACCTTTTGGTCATCAAAAAATATTTGAAAACACAGAAAGACAATTTATTGAACTGCCACAGTATTCAATTTCAAGTCAGAAAATGAGTGAGGCAACATGATGAGATTTTAATTCCCATTATCATTATAACAAATTGCATCTCCATGAAATAGCTTGAGACTCTGAAACTCTGCACTTCTTTTTGTGAAACTTTGCAAGTTGCTTCTCTATGGCTTCCTTTTTTCATCTGCCTCAAGGCACATGCTGGCTATGTTATTCTCAATAAGCAATAGTATTCCAAGTTTTTTTTTGCTTTTTCCTTTGTAACTTTGAGCCATAAGCCTGAGATGACAGTAGTGAAATCAGAAGTGTTGATTCATGTACAATTTATTTTCTCTTCTAGGGGGTATAAAATAAAATAACAAAGAATTACTTAGACTAGGAAAAACTGTTGCATTTTTCTTTCTTTTTTAAATGATGTGTTAGCTAAGTTTAATTAAGAAAATCAACAAGTCTACTAAAAATGATAATTACTTGAATTATGGGTGATACAAATGTTTTCTAAAAATATAAGTTGCAGAAAGGAAAAAACAGCTGAAGGAAACACAAAATGTTCTTTCCAGTGGATGTGGCATATGGGAGATAGACTGCATATACAGATTAACTAGAGCAGATATTGCAATTTCATCAAACCAAAGGCCAATCTGTATTGATTTAGGTAACCCTGAATTTTCTTTCACTTCAACAGCTGCATTTTTTCCATTGCTCCGAATTATCCAGATGATTGTTTTAGCCATCTGCTTTACTGTGCTTGTGGAGATAAACATAAGGTGCAATGGTTTCCATTTCATGCCAGTGAGCTAAAGCAAAACTATCTAATAAAGGCCACTGGAGCAATCCTTCAACATTAGACAATATCTAATGGCACCCCACACCAGTCCTCTTGCCTGGGAAATCCCATGGGCGGAGGAGCCTGGTGGGCTGCAGTCCATGGGGTCGCCAGGAGTCAGAAACGACTGAGCGACTTCACTTTCACTTTTCACTTTCATGCATTGGAGAAGGAAATGGCAACCCACTCCAGTGTTCTTGCCTGGAGAATCCCAGGGACGGGGGAGCCTGGTGGGCTGTCTATGGGGTCGCACAGAGTTGGATACGACTGAGGCGACTTAGCAGCAGCAGCAATGACTACCTTCTCTGTGTCAGTAATGGAATATGAGGAGGATATGTGTGGGTCTTTGGCACTGGAAACGTATTAGATACAGGTGTCTGAATGGCTTGAATTATGGGACACTTAAAAAAATCATGTCATAGACAAATACCATATGATATCACTCTATGTGGAATCTAAAACAAATGATACAAATGGACTTGTTTAAAAACAGAAAGAGACTCACAGACATAGAAGACAAACGTATGGTTACCGGGGGAAGGAAGATGGGAAGGGATAGTGAGGCAGGTTGGGAGTGATATGTACACACCAATATATTTTAAATGGCTAACCCACAGAGTCCTACTGTATAGGACACGGAACCCTGCTCAATATCCTAGAATAACCTAAACTGGAAAAGAATTTGAAAAAGAATACAGGTATATGTACAACCAAATCACTCTGCTCTACTCCTGAAAATAACACAACACTGTAAATCAACTAGATTTAAAAAATAAAATTAAAAAAAAATTTAAAAAGAAAGAATCCACTAGACTATTACTGACACTTCAGGAACTATCAGAAAAAGAATTTTTTTTTTTAAATGAGGACAGTTTTTTCTAACATAGTATCAGAGGAGAAAATGCATAGGAAATAAGACTAGGAGACAAAATGGTTGTTAAGGTTTAGGGATCTTGATTTCTTTTTCCCCTTATTTTCCAGTGTTCTTATAATATGCTTATGATGTTACTTTTATAGTTTAAAAATGTTTTATAGCTCCTTTACTGAAGCTTTTAAAAAAAGCTTTAAGCTTTTTTCTTGTTCCCTTTCTCACTACTTCTTGCATGTTTACTCCATGCTCCTTTTCTTTCAGTGTGTAATTAAACATTTATTCGTACAATTTACTGATTAATGCTTGTCCTCTGCTAAGCTCCTCAAATGCATAACTCGTGTTCGTCAATGCCTTTTATCCCCAGTACCTGGCATATGACACACACTTCATTAAAAAAAAAAAATCTTGACTAATGAATAAATGAGAGAACAGAAAATAATAAGGACAGTTTAAGAGACCTCTGAAACAATATCAACTGTACTAACAGTTGCATTACAGGGGTCCCAGAGAAGAGAGAAAGAAGCAGCAAGGACATACATGAAGACAAAACAGCTAAAAAATTTCCCAACCTGTGAAAGGATATAGACATCCAGGTCCAGAAAGCACAGAGAGTCCTGAGTAAGATGAACTGAAAGAAGTCAGCCCAAGATAATTGATACATGATAATTAAAACAGTAAAAATTAAAAACAAACAGAAAATATTAAAAGTAGCAGAGACAAAGTGACCAGTTACATGCAAATAAATTCCCATAAGATTGTCAACTGACTTTCCAGCAAAACTCTGCAAACCAGAAAGGAGTCACATAATGCCATCAAAATGGTGAGAGGGAAAAACCTACAACCAAGAGCTCTCTACCTGGCAATACTATCATTTAGATCTGAAGGAAAGAAGAGTTTTATAGACAAGCAAAAGCTAAGCATTCAGTACCACTGAAGAGTCTTCACAAGAATGTTACAAGGAGCTTCTATGAGGCTTCCTTGGTGGCTCAGACGGTCAAGGGTCTGCCTGCAATGCAGGAGGCCTGGGTTCAATCCCTTGGTTGGGAAGATCCCCTGGAGAAGGAAACAGCAAGCCACACCAGTACTCTTGCCTGGAAAATTCCATGGATGGAGAAGCCTGGTAGGCTACAGTCCATGGGATCGCAAAGAGTCGGACATGACTGAGTGGCTTCACTTTCTTTCTTTATGAGCAGAAAAGTCCTCAACTAGAAATATGAAAATTAAAAAATGAAAAACCTCATTGGCAAAGGCAAACGTACACTAGATCAACCACTGATAAAGCTAATAGGAATGTTAAGACACAAGTAGTAAAATCATTTACATCTACAATAAGTAGTGAAGGGAGACAAAAAAAATGTTAAATACGGTGTCAGAACGTTTAATGTGTGTGACGGTATTAAAATGCAGGCTGGTCAGAATGCTTTTAAACTTAAGATGTCATCAACTTAATCACACACACACACACACACACACACAGAGTTGTTGCTGTTTAGCTGTGTCCAACTCTTTGTGACCCCATGGATTATAGCATGCTAGTCTCCTCTGTCCTCCTCTATCTCCCAGAATTTGCTCAAATTCAAATCCTTTGAGTCAGAGATGCAATCTAATCATCTCATCCTCTGCTGCCCCCTTCTTTTGCCTTCAGTCTCTCCCAGCATCAGGGTCTTTTCCAACGAGCTGGCTCTTTACATCAGGTGGCCAAAGTATTGGAGCTTCAGAGTCAGCAACAGTCCTTCCAATGAATATTCAGAGTTGATTGCCTTTAGGATTGACTGGCTTGATCTCCTTGCAGTCCAAGGGGCTCTCAAGAATCTTCTCCAGCACCGCAATTCAAAAGCATCAGTTCTTCAGCGCTCAACCTTCTTTATGGTCCAACTCCCACATCCATACATGACTACTGGAGAAAGCATAGCTTTGATTATAAGGACCTTTGTCAGCAAAGTGATTTCTCTCCTTTTAAATACACTTCCCAGGGCTGTCGTCACTTTCCTTCCAAGGAAGCAGCAGCTTTGAATGTCATGACTACAGTCACTGTCTGAAGTGGTTTTGAAGCTCAAGAAAATAAAGTCTGCCACTGATTCCACTTTTGCCTTTCAGTTTGCCATCAAGTGATGGGACCAGATGTCATGATCTTAGTTTTTGAATGTGGAGTTTCAAGCCAGCTTTTCCACTCTTTCTTCACCTTATCAAGAGGCTCTTTAGTTCTTCTTCACTTTCTGCCATTAGAGTGGAGTCATCTGCATATCTGAGGCTGTTGATATTTCTCCTGACAATCGATGTACAGATACATCACTCTTCTGGGCACGCTTGTCTATTAACTCATCTCGGCTAAACCCACCTGATGGTCCACTGCTCCACCTGGTCTTCCTCTTTCCCCCGACTTGTTTCTATGGTGACGGCAGAGGTTCGATAGAGAGGGTAAGTCCCAATACACATGCCTGAGTCAACCTCTTCTGCTTGCACTGGGGGCTAACATTCTATTGGCCAAAGCACGCTCCGTGACTGACCAGCCCTTGTGTCACAGGGCCAAGCAGGTCACACTGCCCACGCTGGGGCGAGGGTGAAGCCCTGCATCCCTAGGAATCTGCCGCCTTCAGGTGACTGTGGTGAGCCGGCAACTAGGACCACAGAGCCACTGACGACCGAAGTTTGCTGCCTTTCCTATGTGCCTGGGAAGTGAACTTCCTGCAGTTCCTCCATGAATTTCGAAACTTCTTGCGCTTCTGTGGCTGGCCTTCATGTAAGGTTTGAGCCTATTCAAAATGAAAGAGTCATTATTTCAGAATTATAGGACTACTCGCAGAGCAGACAAACATCAATTTTTTTACAGCAGCAGGCAGAATCATTTACATTGAATCGTATTTCTCTCTCCCTCCACAGTTCTAATATTCCTCTTCATATTTCAGCAGAAGGTTTAATTTTTCACTTTGACACTGTGATTCAACCTCCTCTTCAATAGCTTATATGTATAGAAAGCATATTTTATAAATCTCAGTAATGGATCCTTTTGTTCTTTGAAAAGAAAATCAGACATTAACAGTATTTCAACAAGTGCATTCATACGCTGAGGTTTTCTCAACAGACACTTTTTTCTAGATTTCTTTCCTTTGCATGTAGATTTGTGACTGTATTCATAAGTTCTGAAATATAGTTGGTCCTCAGTAAACGTCTGTTGAATAAATAAACGAATGCACTAACATATGTTTGAGCATCCATCAATTCTCAACCGGTAATGCCCACAGAGGAAAGCTGATACTGGTCATAAAATATGTAAACAGAATTATTTCCACCCCAACTGCAGCAACCAGAAGGAATGGATGGTCCAAGATCTTTACATCTTTCATACCAAAATTTCACATCATCACGAGAAGATGAATCCCAGGAACGAACAAACTTAGCTAGGAGCAAGTGTGGTTCATCAGAGCTTTTCTAACAGTGAAAACCTTCATCGGTAAGGGAACTGTGATGCAAACATAGGAATCTGTCATAGAATGAAAACTTTTAAAATTTTTAACAGGAGGATAGTTCTTCACAATGTTGTGTTAGTTTCTGCTGCACAACGTGAATCAGCTATATGTACACATATATCCTCTTCCTCTCGAGCCTCCCTCCCAGCACCCCACCCCACCCCTCTAGGTCATCACAGAGTGACAGGCTGAGGATGCCAAGTTTAAAATGGCCAGTGTGAGGTATTCTAGGAATTTTTTTTTTCTAAGAAAGACACAAAATTGTATGATCAATATATTTACATTTAGGCAAAGATTTACATAAAAGCTATAAATGAATGCACAAAAAAATGATAAGTGGTTGTGTTTTCATAGTGCTTGCAGATGGAGTGTTTTTTCTCTTTGATTTCTAAACTTTCTCTGACTTTTTTTACTTTTTAAAATTGGCACAGAAGAGAAAACAAAGTAAAAACTAAGCTTCTAATTTACCCCCTTGGTAAACTATCTGTAAAACTCCAATCTTACAAAAATGTAATGAATGAATCCAGACATAACATTATGCTACTAACATTCTGCCCACTTGGTTGACTTGGGAGATGGCACCCAGGCAGAATAATGTTCATGGAAGAGTCAGGTCCACAATCCTTTACCTGCAATTCTGAAATCCGAAACGCTCTGAAGACTAAAAGCTTTTGGCAAAGCATTTGATGGTAAAATCTGACCAGAACTGATCAGGGGCTACCTTTACCACTTGGTGTGAATATTCCTCTGTTTCACTACAAAAAGATAAGTGTGTTGATTGCAGGATGCTGTCCAGTCTTTGATGTGTGAGGGAATATGTGGCATATTACCTGCATTATCTTCCAAAATCTAAAAGCTCAGGTTGCAAGGGTTTTCTAGAAAGGTTTAGGGGCTTATATTATTTCTTCTTCAGAGTCGGTAACACGGTAACAACAGCAATTCTCATCATAATATGACTATAGTCTCCAGAGGCTACTATTTTCACGTCCACCACGTGTCAGACACCATTTTCGTTTCAGGCGGACTCCTCTGTATACTCTTATTTCATTTAATCTTCACAACAATGCTATGAAGAAGCTTTTACCATCTCAGCTTTAGGGTGGAAGCAGTGATGTTTTGAGAGCCGTAACTGACTGCACAGTCACACCGAGGCCCACAGTGCTGTTGGCAGTGGGGAGGCCTCCCTGGAGCACTTCAGCAGGGGAGACGACCTTCTTCTTAATTGTGTTTCTACCTAGGGGCTTCCCAGGTGGCGCTACTACACCTGTGCAGGAGATGCAAGAGACTCGGATTTGATCCCTGGGTCGGGAAGATCCCCTGGAGAAGAAAATGGCAACCCCCTCCAGTACTCTTGCCTGGAAAATTCCATGGACAGAGGAACCTGGTGGCTACAGCCCATGGGGTCACAAAAAGCCGGACATGACTGAGCACACAGCACACACATTATTCACTCTAATACTTCCCTTCCTTGCTTAGGGAAACTCCACTCCTGTACCTCTTCTTGGTCCGTTAGCCCCAGTTTAGGGCAGGTAGCCACTCATCTTATCAACTGCCGATCTCTAAAGCGCTCAGTGTTGGATATTCTGGTCTTCCCAGCTTTGCTAGGAAAGAGATGTATCATTTACAAAGCAGTTTCCGTGCGCCAGGGACACGGCTGTCCACGCAGCATCTTTCATCTTCCCATCAGGAATCAAGGTAGGTATGATTTTCATTTTTGGGTGAAGATCTCAGCATTGTTCTGAAAAAAAACTACTGTCTATTGAGTGACAACATAATCATAGGGCTTATTGAAGTACAACTGGCTGATGAAAGTCCTCTCAGAATCATGGAGACCCATTTCCCTTGCCAGACCAACCAAATCAAAATATCTGGAGACGGAGCCTTGGTGCCTGCACGTAAGGTGCCCCTCCCAGAGAACACAGACACTGGAAAGTTTGAGCCTGGCCTGGCAGGAAACCAAACTGCCCGGCGTTCCGATCCAAACCCCTCCACATCCTGGCTGAGTGACCTTCACCGAGTCTCTTACACTCCCCAAGCCTCCAATGTCTTATGTATAAGGTGGGGCCACTCACCTTCATGCCTCGTCGGTTGCGGAGGATGAACAAAGTACCCTATGATGTGATGTTCTCACTTACCGTAAGACAGGCATTCAAAAAACGATGTTGAAAAGTGAATAGAGTGAATAGATAAAAGAATGAAGAAATAAACTAAAACCTATCTGACTTTTCTGGCTGTGCTGGCTATGCTAATTTGCCTGGGTGTCTCTTTTTTTAATTTCCCGCAAAGCCTGTCTGTTGACTTAACTTGGAGGAAGCATGCTTAAAGACTAAATATCTCTCTTGTACACTTAATGCCACTTTATTTGTGCTTGGATCTGAGTTCACACAAAACCACGATCAAGTGAGATCAAAGAAGATGTTTGCAGGCATTGATGGTCCACACTGGCATTTCTGAGCTTGTTCACAGTGATGGAAACGCTCTTGAGAAAATCCTGAGGTTAGAACAACCCAGGCCTCACCTGTAAATAACGTTATTGGGTGTCTAGAAAAAACCTTTGAGCATAAGTGGCCTTTTCATGATGCAAGCCCCTGGCAGGGAGGCAGTTTCTGTGTTTTATCATGCTCTCAGTCATAAAATGACAAATTCTGGCCCCAAGAAATCTGTTTCTATTACTGGCTTTGGTCATTTCTGAAGTTTCCTTTGGCTATTTTTAGAAGTTGATAATCTGTCCTGAAATACTTAACGTTTAGTTCATGAAGCAGAGGGATACTGCATCTCATTAATCATCTTTCTCATATAAAATGAGCTAGTTTTACAATTCTATTTTTCAGATGGGAGAATTTAGGCAGTGTCTTGAGGCCAAGTCCCATCTGAGCCAGCGAGCTCCAGTCCCATGCCATGTGTGCAGGCATGTAAAGGTTAAGTCTCTAACCTCAAAATCTTTCGTGTGTGGTTTCTTTGTTTTGTTTTTAAAGAAAATTGATGAATGTGTACTAAGATATTTTTGCTGAGTTTTTTAGAGGGCACATCTTGTCTGTGTACCATTTTGTTCCTCTTACCACTGAACTGGTAAGTGCCTTCACTTGCGTAGTCAGGGACGGGGGCTCAGAGTCCCCGTATTGTGGGGCTGTGCTGCTCGGCTGTGTCTGGCTCTACGTGACTGCGTGGACTGTAGCCTGCCAGGCTGCCCTGTGCGTGAAACTTTCCAGGCAAGAATACTAGAGTGGGTTGCCGTTTCCTCTTCCAAAAGTCCCCATGGATAGACTTTATTCCATACACAATCTATGAAGAATCATTCTTAGAAATTCAAGTTGAAGCCATTAGGAGAAGTTAGTGTTTCAGATTCTCTGCCTACACCCATGTCGCATAATTCTGAGACCCCACTTCTCAGAGTCTTCTTTTTATCACAGTTGACCCACAGACCACGTGGGGGCTAAGGAGTGCCAGCTGCCACACAGTTGAAAATCCATGTATAACTATACAGCCGGCCCTTCTGTTCGGCCCTGCATCTTTGGAGTCAACTAACTTCAGACCATGTAGTACCATAGTACGTATTTACTGAAAAAATATCTGTGTATAAGAGGACCCACACAGGTCAAGCCATGTCATTCAAGGGTCTACTGCATATCGATGTATTATCCACAACAAGCATCAGAATATAGTGTGGAGAACACAGAGAAGCTGAAGGTAGAAAACATATGAGTCAGTTTTACCCAGACTGTAATAATCTGAAAAGCAACAACAAAAGCACAGCCTGGGCTTCCCAGGCGGCTGAGGCGAAGAACCCACCTGCCAGCGCAGGACGCATTCCACGCGCTGCAGAGCAGCAAAGCCCGAGTGCCCCGGCTACCGAGCCCACCCCACAGAGCGGGCTACTGAGCCCACCCCACAGGCGGCTCAGAGGTGAAGAACCCACCTGCCAGCGCAGGACGCATTCCACGCGCTGCAGAGCAGCAAAGCCCGAGTGCCCCGGCTACTGAGCCCACCCCACAGAGCCCGTGCTCTGCATCACGAGAAACCGCCACGACGAGAAGCCTGCCCACCACAGCCAGAGAGCAGCCCCCACTCGCCACAACCAGAGGAAGCCTGTGCAGCAACAAAGACCCAACCCAGACAAAAATAAATAGCTAACTAATTTTAAGAAGTAACTGAAGGGCAACAGAGTCAGGGATGCCTGGGTTTGTGCTCCAGACTTCACTTCATACACCGACTGCACAGCCTTGAGCAGCTTCTGCTGATCCTTGTTAGAAACAAAAGGACAATTCCCAGATGGAGTCACTTATGCTAAGCCCACCTCATCAAACTGAGGCTAAGCTTCTCTTACAGTCTCAGCTCTCCAGGAAATGGAATCTTGAACCAGTCAATCAGGAATCAACACCAACCGTGTGATGTGCCTGATGGACCCCTGGGAGCCCCTGAAGGAAAGTACTCTTGCAGTCAGGAACCCACTTTCTATCTGGTATAACGTCCTTGTTCTGGCTCCCTACCAAAGTCTTCCCATCTTGAACAACTTCTTGGAGCTCCTTTCTATCTGACAGACTGGATGCCGTCTGATTTGAATCAACGTTTGCTCAGATAAACTTCTAGAATTTTTAACACGCCTCAGTTTATTTTTTGACACCCTCTGTGGAATAAAGGCTTCTAGGAGTGATAATAAGACAGTGCAGAGTTGGTGGATATGGTGCGTGGTGTGCACGGCATGGGGAGTCCCCAGCTACAACCACTGTACTGTGTGCCGGCTGAGAGCCTGGGCTAAGGTCTGAGATGACCCAAGGCTGCATCTATGGCTGCTGCTCACTGTGTGATTGGGATGAGTTAATTCACCTTTCTGGGCTTCGGTTCCCTGACCTGTAAAATGGAGATAATAACAGCAGCTACTTCACAGGGCTGCTGGGAGAAGTCAGTCTATTAAAACAAGCGGTGCACAAGGCACAGCGCAGAGCCAGTGCATCAGGAAGGGCTTGCTGTCCTCATCCTCATCACAACTCTTTAGACTGACACTGCACACTTACGGAAGTTGTGTCTAACTTGATCACCACTGGGGTATTTACTGTGCTGTTCAATAAAGTATCGCTTCAGGCCCTTTTTTCAAAAAGTCTCCCCCTAAAAGGTTCTAAGTTATAGTTGCAGATCACCCACTAAAAGGATCTACTTGATTATTTTGGAACTTTTTTTTTAACATATCTGCCCCTTCCATCTAAATTTCCAAACCCCGGAGCACAGATAGTATTTAAAACCACACAGAACCCAGCAAAGGTTATTTCAATAACTGACACAACTGCTTAGCAGTATTGTGAAGAAAATATGAAAACCTTTCTGTTAGGTCAAGGCCTTTGGGATGAATGGTGATCTGCAGCTTTCTGAGTGTCCCTACCTTAATTTCAGGGTTGATAAAATCCTTTTCTCCACAGGGATTCTGTCTTGAGTGAGGATTTAAAAGGAGCCTGGCTTTCTAGGGCTCCTCTCTTTCCAGACTCAATCTGAGCCTTGCCCTTTTACTAACATCAAATTCATTTTGGATAAGCAGGAAAAGAGAGGCAAAGATTATGCTTCTTCAAAAGGCTTAACCAGCATCCAGCCTGAAGCATTTTCCCCAGAGGACACAACTTGGTTCTTCCCACTGCTTGGTCTTTAAGGCACCATGCATGAACGGAGGCGCAGCGACCCCAACAGACTTGTGGAAAGATCCAGGGCCCAGCCCTGCCCTGTGCTCTCTCTCTATCTCTTTTTAACTATTGGAGTCTAGTTAAAATATTGTATGCGTTTCAGATGTACAACAAAGTGACTCAGTTACGGATACACACATAACCATTGATTTCCAGATGCTCTTCCCATATAGGTCATTACAGAATATTGAGTTCCCTGTGCTCCACTGTAGGTCCTTGTTGATGATCTATTTTATGTATATGTATGTGTATATGTCAATCCCAAATTCCTAATTTATCATTTCTCCCCATGTTTTCTCTTTGATAACCATACGTTTGATTTTGAGTTCTTTAAGTCCATTTCTTTTTGTAAATAAGTTCATTTGTACCACTTTTTAAATTACATTCCATATGAGCTCTGTCTTAAATTCTGTGAATGCCCCTAGCATCTTTCCAATCTTTTCTTCCTTTTTTCTCAAGTTGAGCCGTGTTTATTTCTGATGCTTGCAACAAATGTAATCTTAGCAAATATATTTATGGAGCACTTACTTTAAGTCTAACCCTGGGCCACATGCTTTTTTATCTCCTAATCTTCATGATAGAGTACTCCTATTATCAGCCTGTATTTTACAGATGGGGAAGCTGAGGCAGAGAGAGGTCACATGACTTTCTGCGAGTTACACAGCCAGTTGGTAGAAAAACTATAGTTTGAACCCACAGACTAGCTTGAACATGCCTGCAGTGGCCCCCATGTCCTCTGGAGGGGTTCCTCTGGGAAAAAGCACACTGATACTTGTTATGCTTGTAGAGACAGGTGACATTAAAGTGACTGAGGTGTGAGTGATGTGCTTCTTGGTAGGAAAGACTGAAAAGATGTTATTTCCAATGGTTCAAAAACAAAAAGATCAAAAATAATGAAGGGACAAGTGCTTCTTTGAAAAGTGAAAGCATCCATGTCCATGGACAGGACTCAGGCAGAACACAGCTGACTTCGTGCTAGCAGAACCAAGAATGAGCTGGAAGTGGCAGAAGTCTTGGGATTCCAAGTATGAGAGCGAGACGAGGAAGGGGGCGCCTGTTGCAGCTGCCTATTTCCCCACCCCGACTCTGCCCCCTCCAACGCCAGATGCTTCTTCCAGCCTCCTCACACCTCTCCTCTCTGTTGGTCTCTTCATTGCTTTTGAGGTTCTGACTAATCTTCACTTTTTATGTATCTGAGCCTATCTCTCCTGGGTGGATCCAGCTGGTCAGGTCACCCTGAAGGAGGAATGTCCCCTCAGAGGGATTTGGACTGGAACCACTCCTAGACAGGGCTCCTAAGTGGAGAATGTGACAAACATTTTCTGGGGTCTTTTTTTAATTGACGTATAGTTGATACACAATGTTGTGCTAACTACTGCCATATAGCAAAGTGATTCAGTTAAACATATATATACATTCTGTTATATTATATTCTCCTCCATTACATTTACCACAGGATACTAAATAGAGTTCTCAGAGTGATACAGAAGGACCTTGTTGTTTATCCATTCTATATGTAATAGTGTACATCGGCTAACCCCAACCTCCCACTCCACTCCTCCCCCACCCACCATCCCACCCACCC
>SJYQ01010462.1:180633-196569 GCA_006410935.1 Redunca redunca | reverse complement strand
TTACCTTCCAATATTTAAGTAACTTTTATGTTATTCTCTGTTGAATAACTAAATCATAAGGCAACTTTCTGACCTTTTCCTACTCCTTAAGTTTCTCTTGTTTAGTGACTGTGAAGTAGAAACTTTAATTAAACTAATCAAAAGGCAATTTGTGATGATGAATTTTGTTTACAGAAAAACTAGTGAAGCTGCACTGGTCAGAAAAATCAATCATTGTCTAGAAAAAAAATTAGTCAACAGGATAAATTTCTCTGTCAATAATATGCAGAACATCTTTCAACAATTAAAGCTTCTTGCTTCCATTTCAGCAGAGTTTACATTTCTGCCATCTGTTTGGAGTAGACATAGCATTGATGTCTAATCAGTTCATTCACAGCATTTTTCAGTTGTAGGTTTTCCTGAGTTATAAAGTGTCTTAGTTAACAACTAAATGGTTCACTGATGATGTTCAGATATAAGCTATGGGAGCACTTCTCTGAAGGGAATTTGGTGACTTAATGATAGTCATAATTGCTATTAGCCAAATAACCCCATTTTCCACCATCTCCCCACCTTTCAAGCCCATAGTAAAATTATACTCCTGACTCATATTTGGAAATAGCATGGTGCCTAGTTTTGACCAAAAGAGTCATTAACATTTATTTGC
Source organism: Redunca redunca (assembly GCA_006410935.1). Taxonomy (NCBI): domain Eukaryota; kingdom Metazoa; phylum Chordata; class Mammalia; order Artiodactyla; family Bovidae; genus Redunca; species Redunca redunca. The sequence continues at coordinate 195,923 of SJYQ01010462.1, read as the reverse complement.
TGAAGCCAGGACTTAGTATTACTTGCAAAAACATGAACTCTTAGAAGTTTTCCCATTTTCTCTGATACTAGTTCAGTCAGTTCAGTCACTCAGTCATGTTCGACTCTTTGCGACCGACTGTAGCACGCCAGGCTTCCCTGTCCATCACCAACTCCTGGAGTTTACTCAAACCCATGTCCATTGAGTCAGTGAGGCCATCCAACCATCTCATCCTCTCTTCTCCTTCCCCCTTCAATCTTTCCTAGCATCAGGGTCTTTTCCAATGAGTCAGTTCTTCATATCAGGTGGCCAAAGTATTGGAGTTTCAGCTTCAGCATCAGTCCTTCCAATGAATATTCAGGACTGATTTCATTTAGGATGGACTGGTTGGATCTCCTTTCTGTCCAAGGGACCCTCAAGAGTCTTCTCCAACACCACAGTTCAAAACCATCAATTTTTGGTGCTCAACTTTCTTTATAATAGAAGCCAACACTACATGCAGACAGCCACTCCATTGTCTTGAGTCTCTGAGTGACTGCAACAAGCAAGTTCTGTGATAGACACAACATAAACAAATCTTTGGGTTTTTTTTTTTAATGCCTCTGAGATAGCAGGGATTGTTTACTGCTTCAGAAAAACCTCAGCTCTATCCCACATCACCCAGGATTTTTCAAGCTAAATTTCTATCCCTAAGAGTACAGTATTTTGTTTTGTAAATACACGGTAACAAATTATTTGGATGGAGGGATATTTTGGGTCAAGTGCTACAATTTCAAGTGAATTTACTATCCAAAAAACACCTATATAGCTTTACTCATTTTTTTCAGCTCCTTGTTTCCTTGTACCAAGAATAGCTTATTGCAGTCTTGCTTTAAGTGTGGTCTACCATCAACAGCACCATGTCAGACAGGTAAGGAGGAATTAGCTCTATGAAAATGCTAACTATTTTGGCTCTGTAAAAATTAAAGCTAATTTAAATGTATTTAAGGACTACCATGTATTTCATGAATTCTCATGTGCATCCTCTCCCCTCCCACCACCACAATTTAACCTCTTTAAAATAAGAATACATATTACCAAAGTTTGTGGCTTGCAAGATTACAGTTCCTAACAGGCTAAGAGCTGACATAACTTGGTTGCATGAAAAATTCTGTTGACTCTTTGTGAAAAGATTAAGAAACAGCCATCATGAAAGTATCGTGCTACTGCTGCTGCTGCTGCTGCTGCTGCTAAGTTGCTTCAGTTGTGTCCGACTCTGTGAGACCCCATAGATGGCAGCCCACCAGGCTCCCCCGTCCCTGGAATTCTCCAGGCAAGAACACTGGAGTGGGTTGCCATTTCCTTCTCCAATGTATGAAAGTGAAAGTTAAGTCACTCAGTAGTGTCTGACTCTCAGCGACCCCATGGACTGCAGCCCACCAGGCTCCTCCAACCATGGGACTCTCCAGGAAAGAATTCTGGAGTGGGGTGCCATTGCCTTCTCTGGAAAATATCCTAGATTCCCTAAAATATAGGTAAATGAATCCAATTCATGTGATTTGATATCAAAACATAGAACTAAAAAAGTAAAGGAGCAATAAAAAATAATGAAGTTTAGAAGTTAGGTCTGAGAATTTGAATTCTAGCTTGGCCATTTGTTTTGTGATTACTGTTGTTTTTAACCTCTCTGTACCTATTTCCTTATTAGTGAAAAAGAGGGATAATGGTACTTATGTCACAAGGTAGTTATGAGGACTATCTTATGTATAGATGCAAAGCCCTTTCAAGACTTGGACACATAGTAAGTTCTTTACAAGTGCTGGCTGTGTTTGCCTTTTCCCACAATCCTGAAAAATAAAACCTTATAACCAGCAGATTAGAATTATGACCTTTCTAAGAATATTTTCACTTCAACTGAAACATCATTTCATGTAATTATCCTCTATTAATTTGGGAGGCTTACTCAGAGATATTATTTTCTATAATTGCTTTATAATTTTGTGTATTATTATTATTATTATCTCCAGTTCAGTTCAGTTGAGTCACTCAGTCGTGTCTGACTGTTTGCGACCCTATAGACAGCAGCAAACCAGGCCTCCCTGTCTATCACCAACTCCCCAAGTTTACTCAAACTCATGTCCATTGAGTTGGTGATGTCATCCAACCATCTCATCCTGTCGTCCCTTCTCCTCACAACTTCAATCTTTCCCAGCATCACAGTCTTTTCAAATGAATCGGCTTGGCTCTTTGCATCAGGTGGCCAAAGTATTGGAGTTTCAGCTTCAACATCAGTCCTTCCAATGAATATTCAGGACTGATTTCCTTTAGAATGGACTGGTTGGATCTCCTTGCAGTCCAGGGGACTCTCAAGAATTTTCTCCAACACCACAGTTCAAAAGCATCACTTCCTTGGTGTTAAGCTTTCTTTATTAAAGTCCAACTCTCACATCTGTACATGACCACTGGAAAAACCATAGCCTTGACCAGGACTCTGTTGGCAAAGTAATGTCTCTGCTTTTTAATATGCCTAGGTTGGTCACAACTTGTCTCCCAAGGGGTAAGTGTCTTTTAATTTCATGGCTGCAATCACTATCTGCATTGATTTTGGAGCCCCAAAGATAAAGTCAGCCACTGTTTCCCAATCAATTTGCCATGAAGTGATGGGACCAGATGCTATGATCTTCGTTTTCTGAATGTTGAGCTTTAAGCCCAAGTTTTTCACTCTCCTTTTTTACTTTAATCAAGAAGCTCTTTAGTTCTTCTTCACTTTCTGCCATAAGGGTGGTATTTATCATCTGCATATCTGAGGTTATTGATGTCTCCCAGCAATTGTGACTCCAGTTTGTGCTTCTTCCTTCTTTCCAATTTCTGCCATAAGAGTGGTATCATCTGCATATCTGAGGTTATTGATATTTCTCCCAATCTTGATTCCAGCTTGTGCTTCATCCAGCCCAGCGTTTCTCATGATGTACTCTGCATATAAGTTAAATAAGCAGGGTGACAATATACAGCCTTGAGGTACTCCTTTTCCTATTTGGAACCAGTCTGTTGTTCCATGTCCAATTCTAACTGTTGCTTCCTGACCTGCATACAGATTTTCCACGAGGCAGGTCAGGTGGTCTGGTATTCCTATCTCTTTCAGAATTTTCCACAATTTATTGTGATTCCCACAGTCAAAGGCTATGGCATAGCCAATAAAGCATAAATAGATGTTTTCTATTAAAAGAGTTCTTACTCTTGTCTCTAGTACATTTATTTAAAGTTGTGCATCTATATCTTGACTTATTAATTTTACATTCCAGTTCCCTATAATGAAAAGGTCTTTTTTTTTTTTGGCATTAGTTCTAGAAGGTGTTGGAGGTCTTCATAGTGCTGTTCAACTTCAGCTTTTTCAACGTTATTGGTTGGGGCATAGACTTGGATTACTATGATACTGAATGGTTTGCTTCGGAAAAGAACAGAGATCATTCTGTTGCTTTTGAGATTGCATCCAAGTACTGCATTTTGGACTCTTTTGTTGACTATGAGGGCTACTCCATTTCTTTTAAGGGATTCTTGCCCACAATTGTAGATACAATGGTCATCTGAATTAAGTTCGCTCATTTCAGTGCATTTTAGTTCACTGATTCCTAAAATACCAATGTTCACTCTTGCCATCTTCTGTTTGACCACTTCCAATTTGCCTTGTTTCATGGACCTACCATTCCAGTTTCCTATGCAATATTGTTCTTTACATATTCAGACTTTACTTCCATCACCAGTCACATCTACAACTGGGTGTTGTTTTACTTTGTCTGTCTTTTCATTCTTTCTGGAGTTACTTTCCCACTGTTCTCCAGTAGCATATTGGGCACCTACAGAACTGGGGAGTTCATCTTTCATTGCCCTATCTTTTTGCCTCTTCATACTGTTCATGGGGTCTCAAGACAAGAATATTGAAGAGGTTTGTCATTCCCTTCTCCAGTGGATCACATTCTGTCATAATGTGGAATGCAAAAGTAAGAAGTCAAGAAAAACCTGGGGTAACAGGCAAATTTGGGCTTGGAATATGGAATGAAGCAGGGCAAAGGCTAATAGAGTTCTGCCAAGAGAATGCACTAGTCATAGCAAACACCCTCTTCCAACAACACAAGAGAAGGCTCTACACGTGGACATCACCAGATGGTCAACACCAAAATAAAACTAATTATGTTCTTTGCAGCCAAAGATAGAGAAGCTCTATACAGTCAGCAAAAACAAGACTGGGAGCTGATTGTGGCTCAGATCATGAACTCCTTATTGCCAAATTCAGACTTAAATTGAAGAAAGGAGGGAAAACCACTAGACCATTCAGGTATGACCTAAACCAAATTCCTTATGATTACAGTGGAAGTGAGAAATAGATTTAAGTGATTAGATCTGATCGATAGAGTGTCTGATGAACTATGGATGGAGGTTCGTGACACTGTACAGGAGACAGAGATCAAGACCACCCCCATGGAAAAGAAATGCAAAAGAGCAAAATGACTGTCTGGGAGGCCTTACAAATAGCTGTGAAAAGAAGAGAAGTGAAAAGGAAAGGAGAAAATGAAAGGTATAAATATCTGAATGTGGCGTTCCAAAGAATAGCAAGCAGAGATAAGAAAGCCTTCCTCAGTGATCAATGCAAAGAAAGAGAAGAAAACAACAGAATGGGAAAGACTAGAGATCTCTTCAAGAAAATTAGAGACACCAAAGGAACATCTTATGCAAAGACGGGCTCGATAAAGGACAGAAATAGCATGGACCTAACAGAAGCAGATGATACTAAGAAGAGGTGGCAAGAATACACAGAACTGTACACAAAAGATCTTCACGACCCAGATAATCACAATGATGTGATCACTCACATAGAGCCAGACATCCTGGAATGTGAAGTCAAGTGGGCCTTAAGGGCATCACTACGAACAAAGCTAGTGGACGTGATAGAATTCCAGTTGAGCTATTTCAAAACCTGGAAGATGATGCTGTGAAAGTGCTGCAATCAATATGCAACTATATTTGGAAAACTAAGCAGCGGCCACAGGACTGGAAAAGGTCAGTTTTCATTCCAATGCCAAAGAAAGGCAATGCCAAAGAATGCTCAAACTACTGCACAATTGCATTCATCTCACACTCTAGTAAAGTAATGCTCAAAATTCTACAAGCCAGGCTTCAGTAATATGTGAATCATGAACTTCCAGATGTTCAAGCTGGCTTTACGAAAGGCAGAGGAACCAGGGATCAAAGTGTCAAAATCCACTGCATCATGGAAAAAACAAGAGAGTTCCAGAAAAACATCTATTTCTGCTTTATTGACTGAAAAATCCTTTGACTGTGTGGATCATAATAAACTGGAAAATTCTGAAAGAGATGGGCATACAAGACCACCTGACCTGCCTTTTGAGAAATCTATATGTAGGTCAGGAAGCAACAGTTAGAACTGGACATGGAACAACAGACTGGTTCCATATAGGAAAAGGAGTACCTCAAGGCTGTATATTGTCACTGTGCTTATTTAATTTATATGCAGAGTACAACACGAGGAATGTTGGTCTGGAAGAAGAACAAGCTGGAATCAAGATTGCTGGGAGAAATATCAATAACATCAGATATGCAGATGACACTACCCTTATGGCAGAAAGTGAAGAGAAACTAAAGAGCCTCTTGATGAAAGTGAAAGTGGAGAGTGAAACAGTTGGCTTAAAGCTCAACATTCAGAAAATAAAGATCATGGCATCTGGTCCCATCACTTCATGGCAAATAGATGGGGAAAGTGTGGAAACAGTTTCAGACTTTATTTTGGGGGGCTCCAAATTCACTGCAGATGGTGACTGCAGCCATGAAATTAAAAGACTCTTACTCCTTGGAAGGAAAGTTATGACCAACCTAGATGGCATATTCAAAAGCAGAGACATTACTTTGCCAACAAAAGTCCATCTAGTCAAGGCTATGGTTTTTCCAGTAGTCATGTGTGGATGTGAGAGTTGGACTATGAAGAAAGCTGAGTGCCGAAGAATTGATGTTTTTGAAGTGTGGTGTTGGAGAAGACTCTTGAGAGTCCCTTGGACTGCAAGAAGATCCAACCTATCCATCCTAAAGGAGATCAGTCCTGGGGGTTCTTTGGAAGGAATGAGGCTAAAACTGAAACTCCGGTAGTTTGGCCACCTCACGTGAAGAGTTGACTCATTGGAAAAGACTCTGATGCTGGGAGGGATTGGGAGCAGGAGGAGAAGGGGACGACAAAGGATGAGATGGCTGGATGGCATTACCGACCTGACGTGACGTGAGTTTGGGTGAACTCCAAGAGTTGGTGATGGACAGGGAGGCCTGGCATGCTGCGATTCATGGGGTCACAAAGAGTCGGACATGACTGAGCAGCTGAACTGAACAAACTAAGACTCAACATTCAGACAACTAAGATCATGGCATCCAGTCTCATCATTTCATTGCAAATCAGTTCAGTTCAGTAGCTTAATCCTCTCTGACTCTTTATCACCCCATGGCCTGCAGCACTCCAGGCTTACCTGTCCATCACCAACTCCAGAAGTCTACTCAAACTTATATCCACTGAGTCAGCGATGCCATCCAACCATCTCATCCTCTGCCGTCCCTTTCTTCTCCTGCCTTCAATCTTTCCCAGCATCACAGTCTTTTCCAATGACTCAGCTCTTCACATCAGGTGGCCAATGTACTGGAGTTTTAGTTTCAGCATCAGTCCTTCCAGTGAATATTCAGGATTGATTTCCTTTAGGATGGACTGGTTGGATCTCCTTGCAGTCCAAGAGACTCACAAGAGTCTTCTATAACACCACAGTTCAAAAGCATCAATTCTTTGGTGCTCAGTTTTCTTTACAGTCCAGCTCTCACACCCATACACGACTACTGGAAAAAATATAGCCTTAACTAGACAGACTTTTGTTGGCAACTAACGTCACTAATTTTAATATGTTGTCTAGGTTGGTCATAACTTGTCTCCCAAAGGGTAAGCGTCTTTTAATTTCATGGCTGCAATCACCATCTGCAGTGATTTTAGAGCCCCAAAAATAAAGTCTGCCACTGTTTCCACTATTTCCTCCATCTATTTGCTATGAAGTAATGGAAATGGATGCCATAATCTTTGTTTTCTGAATGTTGAGATTTAAGCCAAGTTTTTCACTCTCCTCTTTCACTTTCATCAAGAAGATCTTTAGTTCTTTTCAATTTTTGCCATAAGAGTGATGTCATCTGCATATCTGAGGTTATTGATATTTCTCCAGGCAATCTTGATTCCAGCTTGTGCTTCATCCAGCACAGCGTTTCTCAAGATGTACTCTGCATATAAGTTAAATAAACATGGTGACAATATACAGCCTTGACATACGCCTTTTCCTATTTGGAACCAGTCTGTTGTTCCATGTCCAGTTCTAACTGTTGCTTCTTGACCTGCACTCAAGATTTCTCAAAAGGCAGGTCAGGTTGTCTGGTATTCCCATCTCTTTAAGAATTTTCCACAGTTTGTTGTGATTACACACTCAAAGGCTTTGGCATAGTCAATAAAGCAGAAATAGATATTTTTCTGGAACTCTCTTGCTTTTTTGATGAACCAGCAGATGTTGACCAATTTGATCTCTGGTTCCTCTGCCTTTTCTAAAACCAGCTTGAACATCTGGAAGTTCATGGTTCATGTATTGCTGAAGCCTGGCTTGGAGAATTTTGAGCAGTACTTTACTAGTGTGTGAGAGGAGCACAATTGTGAGGTAGTTTAAGCATTCTTTGGCATTGACTTTCTTTGGGATTGGAATGAAAACTGACATTTTCCAGTCCAGTGGCCATTGCTCAGTTTTCAAATTTGCTGGCATAATGAGTCCAGCTCTTTCACAGCAGCATCTTTTCAGATTTGAAATAGCTCAACTGGAATACTGTCACCTCCACTAGCTTTGTTCATAGTCATGCTTCCTAAGGCCCACTTGACTTCACATTCCCCGATGTTGGCCCTAGGTGACTGATCACACCATCGTGATTATCTGGGTCATGAAGATCCCTTTTGTACAGTTCCTCTGTATATTCTTGCCACCTCTTCTTAGTGTCTTCTGCTTCTGTTAGGTCCATACTGTTTCTGTCCTTTATTGAACACATCTTTGCATGAAATGTTCCCTTGATATCTTTAATTTTCTTAAAGTGATCTCTAGTCTTTCCCATTCTCTTGTTTCCCTGTTTGGGCGCCACTTGCTGGGGTCCAGCCCCGTTGGATCCAGGGTAATTTGAAGGGGAGACGGAATCGGCGTCTTAGGAAAAAATTAATTTAATTACAGATATAAAGAGAGATAGAAAGGGATAGTGTAGTAAGAAGTATTAGTGGAGTATTAGTGTTTTATGTGGAATACCAATAAAACTCCAAGACAAGGAATTTGCACCATTTATGTTGGGCCACCGGTGTCTGTTTGAATATCAGTGGGTGCTCCGCCTTGGGCTCCCTCTCTCATGGATCTTAGAAGCTAGGGCAAGTAAGTAGACGTGGTGAGTACCCAAGCTCCAGATGGGAATTCAGCCAGAAAAACGGGGAACAAGAAAGAACGACATGGGGGAATCAGTCTTTCCCGAAACTGATCCCATTTCTTTATTTTTAGGTTTGCTTATATACCTTTTGTTACACATAGAGACAAATGGAAATTTTAAAGTCACATGGGGGTCAGCAGTCCTGACCTTTATCAAAATCAGGTGCTTCACATAAATGCATAAAAAAAAAGGTCTTAGGGGTTTTACATCATCTTCTGGCCATGACGCCTGTTGACATTTTATGATCCTTTCTTTCTGACAACCAAAAAACTTATTTTTCCAAGGGTGTTTTTTCTTAAACCAGGCGCCACCCTCTGAACCTACCAGATAAAGTTGCATTCCTATAGGGTGAGGGTGTAGTGGGTTACAACTAAGAAAGGAATTTATTTAACCTAAGGTTAACATGATTAATCTTAAAGGTTAATACTTATTTCTCCTATATGCTAGTTATATTCATTATAAGGGCAGGGAATATGGATATTTAGCAGCAAACATCAGCCCAACAAATGAAAACCCTTCACCAATGTTCCCTTAAGATCTATTTAGTCTTAAGATAGTGATAAATTTACATTTTTACATAGCAATGACACAGTGATTTATAACAAAGTACAGTGATCTATAACAAAAGAGAAAATTCATTAACTCAAAAAGTCTAGTATTGCTAACATCAAAAACTACTATATTTCCTTCTCTATATTCCAAATACATTAATATATTCCCAGGTGCCTAAGGATATGGAGGCCTGGTGGCAATCATTGACTCAACAACGAGAAAAGCTCTATGCTAATTAAGATTTTCAAAATACTCTAAACTCTCTGTGCTGTTTATGGTTGAGAGGTAGTAAACAATCATGTGCGTAGTGGCAGGAATGTGGATAATCCTGTCACATAAGCTAGTCTGCCAGCAGAGAGGTTTGACCTGAGACACCCTTGTCACACCCAGGAATTGTATTGACTGGAGCTGCAAGTTTACTCCTTCTCTAAGAGAACCGGTGGGGAACAGCCCCCCCCCCATAAAGTCAGAGGTGTAGGTGAGAGCACGAAACAGTAAAGTAGGTAGACTCTGGTTTTGGGGGTAGGTGCTCAGGAACAGGGGGTTTCCTGAGACTCGATCCTGCCTTTGCGTATGCTGAAGCCTCCTTCCTCATGACCTTTGCCATGGGCGGAGTTCCTCACACTGGCTCCCGGCATCTTCTTTGCACTGAACACTGAGAACAGCTAAAGAATCCCAACCACTAGTCTGGAGGTAAACTTGAGTTGCATCTTACTCTTTGGCTGGCAAGCCTTTAGATTCCCTGCAGATAATGTCTCTCATTTTTAGCTGTTTAAAATGCAAATTATGACTATGTGTGTATATATATATATATATATCTTTCTGATCCTGGGGCCATGTCTTAGTATCTTCTTTATATCACAGATTTCCCAAGCTTCTGTAGCAATATTTGTATGGGTCACCTCTTTAAGTGGGTGCCTCTCACCCTTCCCAGGCTTCTTTGCCTGTTTCAGTCCCAATGGGATGTTTTTCATGATCTTGGTCCCAAATTCCAGTACTTGTTACTGTATCTCTGTGTTCGGTTCAGCCTTTATGTCAGGTCTTGAGGAGCCAGCTGTGAACAAGCCAGACACACAGCCCAGCCCTCATGAAACCCACAGGTTCGTGGGAGAGAGGGAGATTAAGAATTAGAAGTGTGGGAATTCCCCAGATGTCCAGTGCTTAGGACTCTGTGTTTCTACTGCAAGGGACACGGGGTCAATCCCAGGTGAGGATCTAGATCCTTCATGTCACTCAGCACCAAAATAATAATAATAATAAAAAATAAATAAATAAGTAAATAAATAATTACAAGTGTGGTGGAATTTACAAAAGTCAGGATGAATATGGTCTCAGGCTGAGGAAGGAGGCTGAGGACTGACCTTTAAAGTCTTGAGGGTGGAGCAGGAGTTGACCAGGCAAGGAGCTGGAGGAGGGGGACTGTCTGAAGGCCCTGAGGAACTGAAGGATAGTAGCAAGTGGTGGCTGCATAGTGCTGGAGTAGCCAAGAGGAGCCATGCCACATTCAAGGTCAGAGAAACCCCAGTAAGATGGTAGGCACTAGAGCAACTGTGAGGAGATACCCCGTGTCCAAGGGCAAAGGAGAAGCCCCAGCAAGATGGGAGGAAGGGCGAATTCACGTTTAGAATGAAACCCCATTCCTGCCAGAGACACTAAGAGGGCTCAGACAAACCTTGTGCACACCAGGACCCAGGGATTCCACAGAGACTGAGACAAGTGTGTTTGAGAGTCTCCTAAGAAGGTGCAGATCAGCAGTGGACTGCCACAAGGACAGGGGCTTTGGGTGCAGCAGACCTGGGTACGGCATAAGCCTTCTTGGAGGTCACCATTAACCCCACCATAGAGCTGCCAGAACTTACACAGAACTGGGAAAAAGACTCTTTGAGGGCACAAGCAGAACTTTGTGCACTAGGACCCAGGGAGCAGTGACACCATTGGAGACTGACCCAGACTTGCCTGTGAGTGTCCGGGAGTCTCCACTGGAGCCGTGGGTCAGTGGTGGCCTGCTGCAGGGTTGGGGGCACTGAGTGTAGCAGTATCTGCATGAGATCTTTTGAAGGAAGTCACCATTATCTTCATTACCTCCACCAGAGTTTGGCCCCAGGTAAATGGGGATTGGGGGCAGGAGGAGAAGGGGACGAGAGTGGATGAGATGGCTGAATGGCATCACCGACTCAATGGACATGAGTTTGAGTGAACTCTGGGAGTTGGTGATGGACAGGGAGGCCTGGTGTGCTGCGATTCATGGGGTCACAAAGGGTCAGACACGACTGAGTGATTGAACTGAACTGAAATAGCAAGGAGAGAACACAGCTCCACCCATAAACAGAAAATTAGAATAAAAATTTACTGGGCATGGCCACCCCCATCAGAACAAAACCCAGTTTTCCCCTCAGTCATTCTCTCCCATCAGGTAGCTTCCATAAGCCTCTTATCCTTCTCCATCAGAGGGCAGACAGACTGAAAACCACAATCAGAGAAAACTATGCAATCTTATCACATGGACCACAACCTTGTCTAACTCAATGAAACTATGAGCCATGCCGGATAGGGCCACCCAATATAGGTGCGTCATGGTGGAGAGTTCTGACAAAATGTGGTTCTCTGGAGAAGGGAATGACAAAGTACTTCATTATTTCGCCCTGAGAACCCCATGAACAGTATGAAAAGGCAAAAAGATAGGACATTGAAAGATGAACTGCCCAATATGCTGCTGGAGATCTGTGGAGAAATAACTCCAGAAAGAATGAAGAGACGGATCCAAAGCAAAAACAACACCCAGTTATAGATGTGACTATTGATGGAAGCAAGATCCGATGCTGTGAAGAGCAATATTGCATAGGAACCTGGAATGTTAGGTCCATGAATCAAGGGAAATTGAAAGTAGTCAAACAGGAGATGGCAAGAGTGAACGTTGACATTCTAGGAATCAGTGAACTAAAATGGACTGGAATGGGTGAATTTAACTCAGACAATCATTATATCTACTACTGTGGGCAAGGACCCCTTAGAAGGAATGGAGTAATCATCATAGTCAACAAAAGAATCCAAAATGCAGTACTTGGATACAATCTCAAAAACAACAGAATGATCTCTGTTCATTTCCAAGGCAAACCATTCAATATCATAGTAACCCAAGTCTATGCCCCAACCAGTCATGCTGAAGAAGCTGAAGTTGAACGGTTCTATGAAGACCTACAAGACCTCTAGGACTAACACCCCCCAAACATGTCCTTTTCATTATAGGGGACTGGAATGCAAAAGTAGGAAGTCAAGAAACACTTGGGGTTACAGGCAAATTTGGCCTTGGAGTACAGAATGAAGCAGGGCAAAGGCTAACAGAGTTTTGCCAAGAGAATACATTGGTCATAGCAAACACACTCTTCCAACAGCGCAAGAGAAGACTCTACACGTGGACATTACTAGATGGTCTACATCAAAATCAGATTGATTATATTCTTTAGCCAAAGATGGAGAAACTCTATACAGTCAGCAAAAACAAGACTGGGAGCTGACTGTGGCTCAGATCATGAACACCTTATTGCCAAAATCAGACTTAAATTGAGGAAAGTAGGGAAAACCGCTAGACCATTCATCTATGATCTAAATCAAATCCCTAATATTTATTCAGTGGAAATGAGAAATAGATTTAAGGGACTAGATCTGATAGAGTGCCTGATGATCTATGGATGGAGGTTCATGACATTGTACAGGAAACAGTAATCAAGACCATCCCCATGGAAAAGAAATGCAAAAAAGCAAAATGGCTATCTGAGGAGGCCTTACAAATAACTGTGAAAAGAAGAGAAGTGAAAAGCAAAGGAGAAAAGGAAAGATATACCCATTTCAATGCTGAGTTCCAAAGAAGAGCAGGGAGAGATTCCCCTTAGTTGTTGTCATTTCCACCTTCCAAATGCAATACTTATAAGGTACAGAAAAACGTCAGAGAGACTCCTTGTTCAACCTACTGTTGTACAGTGCTGTCTGTGAGAAACAGTGAGATACTGGATGGAACAGTTTAGTTGCATTATGTCTGGTTACAAAATTCACATACAAGAAGTGCCTCTTATTTATTCTTTGTTCAACTCCATGAGATATTAGCTCAGTTCAGTTCAGTCGTTCAGCCCTGACCATTGCTTTACAACCCCAGGTACTGTAGCAAGCCAGGCTTCCCTGTCCATCACCAACTCCCAGACCTTGCTCAAACTCATGTCCATCCATGAGTCAGTGATGCCACCCAACCATCTCAACCTGTTGTCCCCTTTTCCTGCCTTCAATCTTTCCCAGCATCAGGGTCTTTTCAAATGAGTCAGTTCTTGGAATCAGGTGGCCAAAATATTGGAGTTTCAGCTTCAGCATCAATCCTTCCAATGAATATTCAGGACTGATTTCCTTTAGAATGGACTGGTTGAATCTCCTTGCAGTCCAAGGGACTCTCAAGAGTCTTCTCTAACACAACGGTTCAAAAGCACCAATTCTTCAGTGCTCAGCTTTCTTTATGGTCCAATTCTCACATCCATACATGACTACTGGAAAAATCACAGCTTTGACTAGACAGAACTTGGAAAAGCAATGTCTCTGGTTTTTAATATGCTGTCTAGGTTGGTCATAGCTTCTCTTCCTAGGAGTAAGCATCTTTTAATTTCATGGCTGCAGTCACCATCTGCAGTGTTTTTGAAGCCCAAGAAAGTAAAGCCTGTCACTGTTTCCATTGTCTCCCCATCTATTTGTCATGAAGTGATGAGACTGGATGCCATGATCTTAGTAAGCCAACTTTTCCACTCTCCTCTTTCACCTTCATCAAGAGGCTTTTTATTTCTTCTTCATTTTCTTCCATAAAGGTGATGTCATCTGCATATCTGAGGTTATTGATATTTCTCCCGGCTATCTTGATTCCAGCTTGTGCTTCATCCAGCCTGACATTTCCCATGGTGTAGTGTGCATGTAAGTTAAATAAGCAGCGTGACAATATTCAGCCTTGATGTACTCTTTTCCTGATTTGGAACCAGTCTGTTATTCCGTGGCCAGTTCTAACTGTTGCTTCTTGACCTGCATATAGATTTTTCAGGAGGCAAGTCAGGTAGTCTGGTATTCCCATCTCTTTAAGAATTTTCCCATCTATTTAAGAATTTTCTCTTTAAGAATTTGTTGTGATCCACACAGTCAAAGGCTTTGGTGCAGTCCATAAAGCAGGAAGTATGAAGACTTTTTTTTCTGGCCACCTGATTACTCATGGTCATATAACTGATTTTAGGCTTCCACTGAAAGTTTGACAGGGGCAGAAACTTGAAGTGCATTTCAAATTGTTGCATATAAGAAATGTAAAATTTCCTAGAGTCTTTATTAAGGGGTTAGATGGGAAAAGAGTGTTGAGTTATTTGCATAATGATATATTAAGAATTTATTTTTAGATTCAAACAGATTATGCTATTTTTGACCCCAATTAATAGAACTAATCAAGAATGGAATGCATTTCCTGTATACATCACACATTACTGACAGTAAGTGGCTTACGGACATCAGTTACTGCCAATATTTATTTGGCTGTCAACAGATCTATAACTATTTTTCTGTAGGGTGAGCTCCATAAATTGGAATTGTGTTACTAAACATGAGTAAATCTGCAGTTGCAGTGGGATTAGAGGGAACCCAAGAGTGACCAAGTGATTGCCACATCTGTGAAGTCTGTTTCTTAGAATTTTTGTCAATTTATTAAGCGATGATTAAATGTTTCACACAAGCTGCACATTAAAGAAACTGACTTATAAACTAAAGCCCAATAACTCAGTAGTGATATGAGAAATACAATTTGGGGGATGACTGTATTTGTCTCCTCTATTTAGGACTGTTTTTGACAGTGTCAGGGTCCCATGTTTGAGGAACAAGGACTGAGAAGTGAAACATTTTGAAATTGTTTAATTGTTTCATCTGAATATGATAGCACTCAGAGAATTATTTATTTTCTTCCTTAATATCCATCTTTCTACTTACAGGGACATGTGAATTAATCAGTGCCCATCATACACAGGCTGTCCTGGACTAAACTTGAAAAGAAATGTGAACAGATATGCGAAAATAAAATCAATTTACATCTTCCATCATCTATAGTTCTTTTCCTTAATACAATTAAATTACATATTTAAAATATGGAGGGTTACTGTGTAATTTTATCTTTAATCATCACTATTTGATAAAAATGTTAATTACTTGTTATTTATGATTAAAGTCCAGAAACTACTTAAATT
>SJYQ01010462.1:168128-180518 GCA_006410935.1 Redunca redunca | reverse complement strand
ACAGTGGTACAATGCAGTTCTTAGAGAACAATATATATTCTTAAATTCAAGAAGTTTGAAATTAATAACCAAATTTAAAAACAAACTATAAAAGACTAGCAGGAAGATAATAAAATGATAAAGATAACTGAAAAAATTACAAAGTTGGTTGATAAAACCTAATGATTGATATATAAATTATCATAGACTTACACAATTTTGTGTGATACATTATTTTAGAAGACTAGTTTTCCATAATTCCCAAACTGAAAAGCATAGGATAAGAGAAATAGAAACCAATTTTATTTCTGAATAGAAAAACCAAAATCACGTGTGATTTAATATCTCTCCCTATATGTCACATCTTTGCTCTCCTTGAGTCATCCAGTTAGCCAGACATGTTCCTCTCAGAATGGAAGCAGAAGTATATGAGGACAAGTGAAAACAATGCATCTTAAGGTTCAGGCTCCAGAAAGGTACAGAGTGACTTCCATGCACCTGCTGTTGGTAAAGGACCTGCCTGCCAATGCAGGAGACATAGGAGACACTGGTATGATCCCTGGGCTGGGAAGACCCCCTGGAGGAAGGCATGGCAGTCCACTCCAACGTTCTTGCCTGGAGAATCCCGATGGATAGATGGGCCTGGCAAGCTATATTGTTTCTGGGGTCTCAGAGTCAGACATGACTGGGCAACTAATACACACGGTCACGTGCCCAGTCTAAAGTCAACCGGTGTGTAAATACTTTTCTCTTGTAATAAAGCAACAGAAAGAGTGTTGCTGTATGGAGAATTAAAAGATCGTGTTAATTAACTGCACTAACCACAGAACTATATCATTAGAAAATCATCTACATTAAGAGATGAAAGTAGAAAAGCTTGTAGCCACCTAAATAAATATACAGAAAGCATTTGCTAACATTTACATTTATTATAGGTCCTTAACATGTTAAGACGAGAGCAAGGATGTCTTAAGTTGTGTCTACCAGAAATATACCACAGATATCCTAAAGGCAAAATATTTAAAAAATCCCTGTTAAAATAAAATTGCAAGGATATCTACTGTACCTGCTTTTCAACATTTTACTAGAGTTTAGCCAAAACCATAAAATAGAAAAAACAAATATGAGTTTGAGCACCGATAATGGATAGACAAACATATATAACCTTGTATATTTTTAAAGTGACATTTCACATCATTGGGAAAAACACAGTCTTATAATAAATTGTGTAGACAATGCACCCCAGGTCAGGTCATTCCTGGGGTTGCCAAGATTCAATATCTGATTGATGCTGACATCAGACAGCTCTGAAAGGCCATTTCAGCTTCAGGTCTATCCAGTGGGGTCAAGTGAGACTTTTAGATGTGCATTACAGGCCTGCTTCTCCACTGGACAATTCTGCATATTCCTTTTCCACTGTACAAGTGTTAATCCTTGAAAAACATTCTGTACACAAAACTTTGCCTAAGAGTCTAGCAAAGTTAATAAAACACCTCTGTAATAAAACACAATCTACTTCCTGCCAAGAAAAGATATGACAAACCTGGACAGTGTGTTAAAAAGCAGAGACACCACTTTGCCGACAAAGGTCCATATAGTCAAAGCTACGGTCTTCCTGGTAGTAATGTACAGATGTGAGAGTTGGACCGTAAAGAAAGCTGAGTGCTGAAGAATTGATATCTTTGAATTGTGGTGCTGGAGAAGACACTTGAGAGTCCTGTGGACTGAATGGATATCAAATTAGTCAATTCTAAAGGAAATCAGCCCTGCATATTTATAGGAAGGACTGGTGCTGAAGCTGAAGTTCCAATACTTTGGCCACCTGATGTTTCAGTTCAGTTCAGTACTCAGTCCTGTCTGACTCTGCAACCCCATGGACTGCACCATGCCAGGCTTCCCTGTCTATCACCAACTCCCGGAGTTTGCTCAAAGTCATTTCCATAAAGTCATTGATGCCATCCAACCATTTCATCCTCTGTTGTCCCCTTCTCCTCTGCCTTCAATCTTTCCCAGCATAGGGTCTTTTCTAGGGAGTCAGTTTTTTGCATCAGGTGGCCAAAGTATTGGAGCTTCAGCATCAGTCCTTCCAATGAGTATTCAGGACTGATTTCCTTTAGGATGGACTGTTTGGGTCTCCTTGCAGTCCTAGGGACTCTCAAAAGTCTTCTCCAACACCACAGTTTAAAAGCATCAATTCTTTGGTGCTTAGCTTTCTTTAAGGTCCAACTCTAACATCTGTACATAACTAATGCAAAAACCATAGCTTTGACTAGAAGAATCTTTGTTGGCAACATCATGTCTCTGCTTTTTAATGCTTGATGCTTATAGCCAACTTATTGGAAAAGATACTGGTGCTGGCAAAGATTGAAGGCAAAAGAAGAGGGCAGCAGAAGATGAGAAGGTTAGACAGCATCGCCAAATCATTTGACATGAATCTGAGCAAACTCTAGGAGATAGTGAAGGACAGGGAAGCCTGGTGTGCTGCACTGCATGGATTTGCAGAGTTGGGCAGGACTTAGTGACTGAACAGTTAACAACAATCCCTTTCATGAGGGTTTCACTCTCATGATCTAATCATCTCCATAGAAGCCATAATTTAACATATAAATTTGGAGGTGAGGCACAGAAATCCAGTCCACAGCAGATTTCTTCTGTAAAACTCAAAAGCTGAAGTGGATGATTTCTAAAGTTTCTTCCAACATTCCTGTATATGTACAGATGCTTTTTCTTCCTTTTTCCATAGAAAGGTATTAAAGAAAGTGTTAAAGGAACAGTCAGTCAGTCTTAAGATTATATATAAATGAGTCAGAACAGAAGAAGCACTGAATTATTTCTCTGAAATACAAGTAACTTTTATTTACATATAAAAAATAAATAAGCCATGGGAATAAAAATCAATGGTGGTTTTTGTTTGTAACTGATCAGAAATTGAAATCTGTCTAGCTCAGTAAATATGAAATATATTCCTATCGTAATATGGAAAGTCATGGATGACAGTAGCAATGGCAATAATCTCATTCACTGTTAAGATCTGTTCTTCTATTGTTGCTCCCCTCTACCTGTTGATATCTTCACTGGAGACATGGCTGTAGACAACTCTACTAACATCCTGAGAACTGCCTTATCAGAAAAGAAGGGGACATTTATTACTAGCTCTGGTATGAAAAAAAGTTGTGAGTGAGACTCCAGTATTCCATCAGGGGCCTTTTTTATCAGAGAAAGGGAAGTAATAGCAGTAATGACCACTTAGGTAGTTATTGTGCAAGCTCTCCTGTTAGATATTTATGGGAGTTGAATAAAATATTTTTAGGAACCAGGAAAGTAAGTGAGTAGAATGTATATATACACTATTACTTAAACTATGCCGCTGCTGCGAATGAAAATGTTGGTATTTGAGAATGAAATGTTGTGACAAGTGTAAAATAGGACCGTAGTAGGCCAATGGGGAAATATAATTTCCTTTTGTTTGACTGAAAGAGACACAATTATTGTGGAAAACCAGAAAAAACATTTTCTATCCAAAGGGGTATATTGGTATAAAGCAGCAATATAGGGTCTTGTGGTTAGATCTGATTTATTTTAAAAACCTGGAAATGTGTATTTTTGTGTGAATTTAAGACTTTTTTTTAAAGCTGATTTTACTTTTTTTGTCAATACTGCTGTGTTGATAAAACTTCATTCAGCCTGTGAGTAAGCAGTTTGCTGCCACTGGCCTAATTAATCAGACAAAATTATTTTAAATATTTTTCTGCCTTACTCATAAAAACATATATTTTCTGAAGTACTCCTGTCTCTGTCCTACATACATTTTGACTTAAATCATAATTTATACATAACCTTAATTCACAAGAGATTTATGTTGTACTGTATTTATTCTGTACTGTAAGAGATTTATCTTGGTCTAAGATGTAGGATGTTGATGTGTCTGTCTTGAAGCAATTTGTCCCCTCAAGCAAGTGAAGCTAGATCAGCTCAGTTCAGTCTTTCAGTCGTGTCCGACTGTTTGGGACCCCATGAATTGCAGCACGCCAGGCCTCCCTGTCCATCACCAACTCCCAGAGTTCACTCAGACTCATGTCCATCGAGTCAGTGATGCCATCCAGCCATCTAAACCTCTGTCGTCCCCTTCTCCTCCTGCCTCCAATCCCTCCCAGCATCAGAGACTTTTCCAATGAGTCAACTTTTCACATGAGGTGGCCAAAGTACTGGAGTTTCAGCTTTAGCATCATAACTTCCAAAGAAATTCCAGGGCTGATCTCCTTCAGAATGGACTGGTTGGATCTCCTTGCAGTCCAAGGGACTCTCAAACCAATACAGTAATGTAAAGTAAACTAAAGTTAAAATAAAAATTAAAAAAAAAAAAAAAACAACAGTCTTCTCCAACACCACAGTTAAAACGCATCAATTCTTCGGCGCTCAGCCTTCTTCATAGTCCAACGCTCACACCCATACATGACCACAGGAAAAACCTTTGCCTTGACTAGACAGACCTTAGTCGGCAAAGTAATGTCTCTGCTTTTGAATATACTATCTAGGTTGGTCATAACTTTTTCTTCCAAGGAGTAAGCATCTTTTAATTTCATGGCTGCAGTCACCACCTGCAGTGATTTTGGAGCCCCCCAAAATTAAGTCTGACACTTTTTCCACTGTTTCCCCATCTATTTCCCATGAAGTGATGGGACCGGATGCCATGATCTTCATTTTCTGAACGTTGAGCTTTAAGCCAACTTTTTCACTCTCCACTTTCACTTTCATCAAGAGGCCTTTTTGTTCCTCTTCAATTTCTGCCATAAGGGTGGTGTCATCTGCATATCTGAGGTTATTAATATTTCTCCTGGAAATCTTGATTCCATCTTGTGTTTCTTCCAGTCCAGCGTTTCTCATGATGTCCTCTGCATATAAGTTAAATAAGCAGGGTGACAATATACAACCTTGATGTACTCCTTTTCCTATTTGGAACCAGTCTGTTGTTCCATGTCCAGTTCTAACTGTTGCTTCCTGACCTGCATACAGATTTCTCAAGAGGCAGGTTAGGTGGTCTGGTATTCCCATCTCTTTCAGAATTTTCCACAGTTTATTGTGATCCACACAAAGGCTTTGGCATAGTCAATAAAGCAGAAATAGATGTTTTTCTGGAACTCCCTTGCTTTTCCCATGATCCAGTGGATGTTGGCAATTTGATCTCTGGTTTCTCTGCCTTTTCTAAAACCAGCTTGAACATCAGGAAGTTCAAGGTTCACATATTGCTGAAGCCTGGCTTGGAGAATTTTGAGCATTACTTTACTAGCGTGTGAGATGAATGCAATTGTGGAGTAGTTTGAGCATTCTTTGGCATTGTTTGTCTTTGGAATTGGAATGAAAACTGACCTCTTCCAGTCCTGTGGCCACTGCTGAATTTTCCAAATAGGCTGGCATATTGAGTGCAGCACTTTCACAGCATCATCTTTCAGGATTTGAAACAGCTCAACTGGAATTTCATCACCTCCACTAGCTTTGTTCATAGCGATGCTTTCCAAGGCCCACTTGACTTTACATTCCAGGATGTCTGGCTCTAGATTAGTGATCACACCATCATGATTATCTGGGTCATGAAGATCTTTTTTGTACAGTTCTTCTGTGTATTCTTGCCATCTCTTCTTAATATCTTCTGCTTCTGTTAGGTCCAGACCATTTCTGTCCTTTATCGAGCCCATCTTTGCATGAAATGTTCCCTTGGTATTTCTAATTTTCTTGAAGAAATCTCTAGTCTTTCCCATTCTGTCGTTTTCCTCTATTTCTTTGCATTGATCGCTGAAGAAGGCTTTCTTATCTCTTCTTGCTATTCTCTGGAACTCTGCATTCAGATGCTTATATATTTCCTTTTCTCCTTTGCTTTTTGCCTCTCTTCTTTTCACAGCTATTTGTAAGGCCTCCCCAGACAGCCAGCCATTTTGGTTTTTTGCATTTTTTTTCCATGGGGATGGTCTTGATCCCTGTCTCCTGTACAATGTCACGAACCTCATTCCATAGTTCATCAGGCACTCTAACTATCAGATCTAGGCCCTTAAATCTATTTCTCACTCCACTGTATAATCATAAGGGATTTGATTTAGGTCATACCTGAATGGTCTAGCAGTTTTCCCTACTTTCTTCAATTTGAGTCTGAATTTGGTAACAAGGAGTTCATGATCTGAGCCACAGTCAGCTCTTGGTCTTGTTTTTGTTGACTGTATAGAGCTTCTCCATCTTTGGCTGCAAAGAATATAATCAATCTGATTTCAGTGTTGACCATCTGGTGATGTCCGTGTGTAGAGTGTTCTCTTGTGTTGTTGAAAGAGGGTGTTTGCTATGACCAGTGCATATTCTTGGCAAAACTCTATTAGTCCTGCCCTGCTTCATTCTGTACTCCAAGGCCAAACTTGCCTGTTACTCCAGGTGTTTCTTGACTTCCTACTTTTGCATTCCAGTCCCCTATAATGAAAAAGACATCCCTTTTGGGTGTTAGTTCTAGAAGGTCTTGTAGGTCTTCATAGAACCATTCAATTTCAGCTTCTTCAGCCTCACTGGTTGGAGCATAGACTTAATAACTGTGATATTGAATGGTTTGCCTTGGAGACGAACAGAGATCATTCTGTCGTTTTTCAGATTGCATCCAAGTACTGCATTTCAGACTCTTTTGTTGACCATGATGGCTACTCCATTTCTCCTGAGGGATTCCTACCTGCAGTAGTAGATATAATGGTCATCTGAGTTAAATTCACCCATTCTGGTCCATTTTAGTTTGCTGATTCCTAGAATGTCAACGTTCACTCTTGCCATCTCTTGTTTGACCACCTCCAATTTGCCTTGATTCATGGACCTGACATTCCAGGTTCCTATTGCTCTTTATAGCTTTGGACCTTGCTTCTATCACCAGTCACATCCACAGCTGGGTACTGTTTTTCTTTGGCTCCATCCCTTCATTCCTTCTGGAGTTATTTCTCCACTGATCTCCAGTAGCATATTGGACACCTACTGACCTGGGGAATTCCTCTTTCAGTATCCTGTCATTTTGCCTTTTCATACTGTTCATGGGGTTCTCAAGGCAAGAATACTGAAGTGGCTTGCCATTCTCTTCTCCAGTGGACCACATTCTCTCAGGCCTCTCCACCATGACCCGCCCATTTTGGGTTGCCCTGTGGGCATGGCTTGGTTTCATGAGTTAGACAAGGCTGTGGTCCTATTGTGATTAGATTGACTAGTTTTCTGTGAGTATGGTTTCGGTGTGTCTGCCTCTGATGCCCTCTTGCAACTCCTACCATCTTACTTGGGTTTCTCTTACCTTGGGCATGGGGTATCTCTTCACGGCTGCTCCAGCAAAGCACAGCTGCTGCTCCTTACCTTGGATGAGAGGTATCTACATACCACCACCCTTCCCGACCCTCAGTGTGGGATAGCTTCTCTAGGCCCTCCTATGCCCGCGTAGCCACTGCTCCTCGGGTTGCTCCTCCCGGCCGCAGCCCCTGGCCTTGGGCACAGGGTGGCTCCTCCGGGCCACCACCCCTGGCCTCGGGTGCAAGTTAGCTTCTCCAGGCCACCCCTGATCTCAAACTCTGGGTACCTCTTCTCGGTAGGGTCTAAACAGAAAGGAGCTGTCCCTTGATTACAAAAAGGTGAGCCCAAGTTTCCTGATCTTGTGTTCTGTTTTCATCCAGCTCTGCTGATATCATAATTGGAAATGTGTGGGTGAAGTATTTGATAAAACAGAAGGGAATCTCAAAGTATCCATGGCCTTCTAAATAATTATTTTGATTTTGGCACCTTTAAAATAGCGAAGACTTGGGACAAAGCTCTCTTTGTTCCATCCATGATATGGCTCCCAGATTTTTCGCACTATAGTCAACTTTCATGATTCATCATTCCCAAGTACTATGTGTAACTGACATACTGGAAAACATGTTTGACAAGGAAAGATAAATGTCTATGGATGGTTGATGGAGGGAATTGGAAACCAGGTAAATCACCTATACAGTTCATTTCGTAAGTAGTTTCTGCCAAAGAACTGAGGACAAGGCCCCGAGATACAAGAATGAGAATAGAGGTGAGATGTTAAGACTGAAAAAGTGACTGTGGAGTGACAAATTTGTTCAGCATACAGAGTGTGCAATATCACTCATATATTAGTTTTGAATTATGTCCTTCCTATATGCTTTGATGTTCTCCACATATTTTTCAAATAAATAATTGTTGCCAATTACAAAGGTTATTAGTAGTCATTTACATTTATTCATAGCTCACCTGTTGGAGGCCTAACCCCAAACTAAGTATAACAAGAAAATGTTAAGACCAGTACAGCATCTATTCTCATACATGTAATAGATTGTTATAAGTAATTGTATATTTTATCTTCATGACTTAGTATTTAAAGATTATTTTTTATTGGTGTATATTTTTAGTAACAAATAATTATATGTAATTTGTTTTTTATGTTTGTGCTTTTAGTTTCGTGGCTATGTTTATGTTAAATATAAATATTTAAAATTGTTTCCTTTCTTTTTTTTTACACAGACATATGCTATTTCTGTAAGCTTTTTATCCTAATACTTGAATATACAATTTTACTTTCATTACAAACAGTAGTATTCAATTATGCGAGATGGTGATCTAGTCACTAAGTCATATCTGACTCTTGCAACCCCATGGACTGTAGCCTGCCAGGCTCCTCTGTCCATGGGAATTTCCAGGCAAAAATACTGGAGTGGGTTGCCATTTCCTTCTCTATCAATTATGCATAGAGTTTTATAAATTGTGTCAAGCTTATGGAAGAATTTAGATAAAAGTATGTTGTATACACAGCTGGGGCTTTACGTCACACAGTTTTACCCTAATAATAAGTAGGTAAAGGAAAATGATGACTGATGTGCTCAGAGATGCCCAGTATCTAGCCCCTGAATTCTTGGCCTCAGCAAAGATCTCTGTGCCCAACCTGGATGCAGAAATGACTGGACACCTGGTCTTCAAAGGATGATGAAAAAAAAAAAACTCAGCTGATGGCCATTTCATAGGCATTATGTAATAAAGAGATGAACCAACACTAGATGGACAACTCTGACTTTTGTTGAGATGCAAACTCTAAGGACTTTATCACAATTGTGGCCATAATTGGTTGAAGAATCCCAATAGACAGAGATGGAATGGAGTCTTATGGTGAATTAGTTTGCTTAAAGGATATAAAGTTTTGTGACATTTTGCTCATCTAAGTTTATGGCATAAGCATAATGTTTATTACAATTTCATATACAGATTTTCCTTTTGGACTGTTAATAATTACTGATTCACCCAGTCACTGAGCCACCGCCGAGGACTCAGCAGCCTCCCCCTTGAGCCCCCTCGCTTCCCGACGCTCCGTCCCCCCTGCCCGCCTTCTCCCGCCGCCGCCTTCCGCAGGCCGTTTCCACCGAGGAAAAGGAATCGTATCGTATGTCCGCTATCCAGAACCTCCACTCTTTCGGTAAGGCCCAGAAAGTCCCGAGGGGAGGAAGGCCCCGGTGGGGCGCTCCGGCCCTCAAACAGGGCCAAGAAAGCTGCTAAATGTTGTAGGTCTTCGTAAACTTGGGCAGAGGGGAACTGTCTTGACCCGCGGGCTGTGGGGCCGCGGCCTGGGCCTTAGAGTTGGCCCCTGAGCGCGACCGGAAGGAGCGGGCGGGAGGTCAGCCCTTGGGCGGGCTTCGCGTCTCGGGTGGCGCATTTACTAATGGCTCCCGGGCCTCTCCGGGCCACACCCGCCCCTCCCGCCAGCCCTGCGTCACGTCCGGTACGTCACCGCCGTTGTCACGGTGTCGGGAGGGAGAGGCGGCGCCAGCCGTAAGTGACACCCGCGCGCGCCAATGGGGCGGGAAGTGTGGCCCCGCCTTAGAGCTCGGGTTCCGGCCGGTTGCATCAGCTGGGTGGGGCGCCGCCGGCCTGCCCTGGCTCCCCCGACACGTGATCTGCTTCCCAGGGCGGGCCTGGGGCAGGAAGCCCAGGCTGGGAAAGCTGGCCGTCCCGGACTGACCTGTTCGAGGAGAGCCGACAAAGAACATGTCTGATGCGACCAAGCCCTGACGATTTCAGTATCAGTTTCTGCACGCAGAAGAGATCCAGTGGCAGGGTGGCAGTGGCATCTGAGCTCAACATCACTAAACGAGCTTGACCTTTCTTCCCAGACCCCTTTGCTGATGCAAGTAAGGGTGATGATCTGCTTCCTGCTGGCACTGAGGATTATATCCATATAAGAATTCAACAGAGAAACGGCAGGAAGACCCTTACTACTGTCCAAGGGATCGCTGATGATTACGATAAAAAGAAACTAGTGAAGGCGTTTAAGAAGAAATTTGCCTGCAATGGTACTGTAATTGAGCATCCAGAATATGGAGAAGTGATTCAGCTACAGGGTGACCAGCGCAAGAACATATGCCAGTTCCTGGTGGAGATTGGACTGGCTAAGGACGACCAGCTGAAGGTTCATGGGTTTTAAGTGCTTTTGGCTCACTGAAGCTTAAGTGAGGATTTCCTTGCAATGAGTAGAATTTCCCTTCTGTCCCTTGTCACAAGTTTAAAAACCTCACAGCTTGTATAATGTAACCATTTGGGGTCTGCTTTTAACTTGGACTAGTGTAACTCCTTCATGCAATAAACTGAAAAGAGCCATGCTGTCTTAAAAAAAAAAAAAGTTTACAGGTAAATGAGATCATACAGTGTTTGTCTCTCTCTGACTTATTTCACTTAGCCCTATTACCTCATTTGCATGTTGTTGCAAATAGTGAATTCTTCTGTTTGTGGCTGTTATGAATGTGTAGATTAACCACATTTCCTTCATCCATTGATGGAGACCTAAGTTTTTTCCTTGTCTTGACTGTTGTAGATAGTGCTACAGTGAACATGGGGGTGCAAATGTCTAGATAGTGATTTTATATCCTTTAGATAAATATCCAGAAATGGGATTACTGGATCATGCAGTTTTGTAAAATTTTTGAAGAAACTTGCATAGTGTTTTCCTTAGTGGGTACATCATCAGTTTACATTCCCATCATCATTGTGCAAGTGTTCCCATTTCTCCAAATACCTGCTAATGCTTGTTATTTCTTTTTGATAGCATCTATCCACCTAACAGGTGTGAGGTGATACTTTATTGTGATTTTGATTGGTTTTCACTGATTCATGATTGAGTACCTTTTCGTGTACCTATTGGTCATTGGTATGTCAATTTATGTCCTCTGCCCAGTCTTTAATCGTACTGTTTATTTTTTCTGAGTTCTATGAGTTGCTTATATATTTTTGATATTAACATTTCATGTATGATATGCACATTTTTCCTTCCATCCATCTTGTTGATGGTTTTCTTCACCCTACAGAAGCTAAAGTTTGACATAGACCTAATTACTTTTGCTTTTGTTGCCTTTGCTTTTGGTGTCAAATCCAAAAAGTCACTGCTAAGATTGATTTCAAGGAGCTTACTACTTACGTTTTCTTTTGGGAGTTTATCGTTTCAGCCATTATGTTCAAATTTTTAATATATTTTGGGTTAATTTTTATGTATGGTGAAAGATGGTGGTCCAGTTTCTTTCTTCTGCATGAGATTGTCCAGGTTTCTCAGCATCATTTTAAAGAGACTGTTTTTCTCCACTGTGTATGTTGGCTCCTTCTGTTTAAACTGATTGACCATGGATTATTTCTGAACTCTGTACAATTAATCTATAATACTCTGCTTTTATGCCCATATTATATTGTTTTGAGTTATTCTTTATATTACAGTTTAAGATCAAGAGGTGTGCTGCCTCCACTTCTGTTCTTTCTCAAGATTGCTTTGATTCTTAAGGATTTTTTGTTGTTTCATACAGACTTTAGGATATTTTCTATTTTATGAAAAATGTCATTGGAATTTTGATGATTGCATTGAATCTGTAGATTGCTCTGAGTAGTATGGGGATTTTAACAGTATACTTCCAGTCCATGAGCATCCATGAGCACAAATGGAAATCTTTCCATTTGCATATTCAATTTCACCTTTTTCACTTTTTTAAGCTTTGTGAAAGCTTCAAAATGTACAAAAGTGGGGTGAGTGGTATAATAGTACACTTCTTTTGCCTTCCTTTGGAAGAATATTAAAGCAAATCTTAGCGATAATTTTATATCATTCCCCTTGAAGATATTTTTATATCTAATAAAATTTTAAAGAATTTTTTTTGTTGTATTGAAAAGCAGAGACATTACTTTGCCAACAAAGGTCCGTCTAGTCAAGGCTATGGTTTTTCCAGTAGTCATGTATGGATGTGAGAGTTGGACTGTGAAGAGAGCTGAGCTCCGAAGACTTGATGCTTTTGAACTGTGGTGTTGGAGAAGACACTTGAGAGTCCCTTGGACTGCAAGGAGATCCAACCAGTCCATTCTGAAGGAGATCAATCCTGGGATTTC
>SJYQ01010462.1:103375-161684 GCA_006410935.1 Redunca redunca | reverse complement strand
TTTTGTTGAGTTCTGAACTCCTTCTCTATGCTTTTCATAAATATTCCTCCTCCTAGTTAAGAATTTCTAGAAATAAAACAAATGCTGTTTTGTAGGATATCTCTTTTATTCATATAAGAATTATTATGCTGTGTTGATTTTATGGAACAGTTCTTCAAGCAATTATACTGCAATATTAAATTTTAAAAATACCCTTAGGCATTATGGTACAACAAAGCAGATTAGTGACATCTGAGATTGACTTATGAGACTAATAGAAAATTAAACAACCAGTAGGCTTTGTTTGCTGTTATTTCAATGAGGAAACAGAGAGATCAATAGAAGAGGTGGAATTTTTATTTTTAACAGATGTATTCATCTATATTATGCTTAGTAACTTTTATTTAGAATAATATGATATATAAACACATACATATATATATAGAGAGAGACATTATACATGTATACATATGTTTACAAACATATTTTTATACTATTTATTGTTTCTATAGCATAGTTCATAATTACCAAACACTGGTGAAGTTTTTTATTAATATTGATTTTTTTTTAGAGAAGGAAGAGAAGGAAAAAGTATTCCAGATATTATATTTGTTTCTTTTCAAAATAATTTGATCTGTATGGCCATTTCCTTTGCTAGTTTGCATGTCTCATCACTATTAAAGCTCTAGTGCACACACTAGTATCTTAACATGTAATACTCTTTTTCATATATAGCTTTTAGAAAAAAAATATAAACAAGTCAGTCTTCCATGAAGCACTGTTTGAAAAGATATTTTTTAGTTAATAATTCTGATATTTTTCTTCAATTGGTCTTAATACCAACCACCATTCCAAGTTCATACATATTCACGTTGTTACCAAAGTTAGGTTTGGCTGTGTGCTGTTCAGAAAGCAATGCTTGAGAGGCAAGTGTTGATAGAAAGGAAACTTTCTTTAATCAGAAAAACTGGCAATCTGGATGAATTCACAACCTAAAACCAACACTAAAGATTCTGATGGACTGAAAATTTTTTCAAGGGAAAGGGAAAGTAACCTCAGTCAATCATTGAGATATGGGGTTGGCATTGTAGCTATCATGTTCATACAGTTTGTTTGCAAATTGCTGAAGAATAGGGAAGAGATCTTGTCATCTCTTAATTACTTGTTCATTTTTATTTCTTTAATCTATATAAAGAATCAACAGGTTAGGCAAGGTATTATGAGATAAAAACATTTGAGAGGTGTGCATAGGCCAAAGATGAGTAAAGCATGGGGTCGCCTGGTTTAGCATAGTTGCAATGCAGTTTTAATAAACTGATAAGGCAGAAAGAGGCCTTCTGCAGAGAGCTCTTTCCTGCAAAGTTTCTTTCCTGTCAAAAGCTGCTTGTAAATCTCCACTTCTTACAATATCATCACATTTCTATGGGATTATGAAGAATTATAAAATGAGATCTTAATGATCCAGATAACCACGACAGAGTGATCACTCACCTAGAGCCAGACATCCTGGAGTCCGAAGTGAAGTGGGCCTTAGGAAGCATCACTGCAAACAAAGCTAGAAGAGGTGATGGAATTCCATTTGAGCTATTTCAAGTCTTAAATGATGATGCTATTAAAGTGCTGCACTCAATATGCCAGCAAATTTGGAAAACTCAGCAGTGGTCAAAGGACTAGAAAAGATCTGATTACATTCCAATGCCAAAGAAAGGTAATGTCAAAGAATGTTCAAACTACTGCACAATTGCACTCATCTCACGTGCTAGCAAAACAATGCTCAAAAATTTCCGAGACAGGCTTCAACAGTTCATGAACCGTGAATTTCCAGATGTTCAAGCTGAATTTAGAAAAGACAGAGGAACCAGAGATCAAATTGCTGACATCCATTTGATCATCAAAAAAGCAAGAGAGTTCCATAAAAACATCTACTTCTGCTTTGTTGACTATGCCAAAGCCTTTGACTGTGTGGATCACAACAAACTGTGGAAAATTCTGAAAGAGATGGGAATACAAGACCACCTGACCTGCCTCTTGAGAAATCTGATCTGTATGCAAGTCAAAAAGCAACAGTTAGAACTGAACATGGACTATTGGACTGGTTCCAAATTGGTAAAGGAGTCTGTCAAGGCCTATATTGTTGCTCTGTTTAATTAATTTATATGTGCAGAGTACATCATGTGAAATCCCAGGCTGGAAGAAGCACAAGCTGCAATCAAGATTACTGGGAGAAATATCCATAACCTCAGATATGCAGATGACACCACCCTTATGACAGAAAGTGAAGAGGAACTAAAAAGTCTCTTGATGAAAGTGGAAGGGGAGAGTGAAGAAGCTGGTTTAAAACTCAACATTAAAAAAACTAAGATCATGGCATCTAGTCCCATCACATCATGGCAAATAGATGGGGAAACAATGAAAACAGTGAGAGACTTTATTTTGGGGGGCTCTAAAAACACTACAGATGGTTACTGCAGCCATGAAATTAAAAGATGCTTACTCCTTGGAAGAAAAGCTATGACCAACCTAGACAGCATATTAAGGAGCAGAGACACTACTTTGGCAACAAAGGTCCATCTGCATAGAGATCCAACCAGTCAATCCTAAAGAAAATCAAACCTGAATATTAATTAGAAAGACTGATGACAAAGCTTAAACCAGTACTTTGGCCACCTGATGTGAAGAACTGAGTCATTGGAAAAGACCCTTATGTTGGGAAAGAGCGAAGGCAGGAGGAGAAGGGGACAGCAGAAGATAAGATGGTTGGATGGCCTCACAGACTCAATGGACATGAGTTTGGCCAGGCTGTGTGAGTTGGTGATGGACAGGGAGGCCTGGCATGTGGGGATCCATGGGGCCACAGAGAGTAGGACTTAACAGAATGACTGAACTGAACTAAACAAAGGTCCATCTTTTATACCTTCTTCATGCTGTCATAGGGTGCCATATCCTTAGTGTGGCAAATGAGAACATGGGTTTATAGCATCTCTTTGGGGACAATTTTAGTTGCCAATTTATGAATATGGTTAGAACAAGTTACAATTTGTGTGTGTGTGTGCACGCACACAAATGAGATGGATGATATGGTTGGATAGCATCATTGACTCAATGGACATGAACTCGGGCAAACTCTGGGAGATAGTGAGGGACAGGAAGGCCTCATGTGCTATAGTGCATGGGGTCTCAAAGAGTTGGACATGAATATTGACTAAACAACAATAACATATAGATTATTATAAGCAGTCGTGTTAATACCATTCTCTTAAGGCCAGTTCTTGGAATTGTGCTAGCCATAGATTCACTACTACTCAAGATGGAGAAGTTTATGCCACAACTGTCCTCTGGTCGTCGTGCAGTTAGCTTTCCCCCTCTGGTGGCAGTTACAGTATCTGTAAAACAGCTCAAGGATATCCATCAGAAATTTCATCAGTGATTCTATGTCCTAATTATTAGCTGCTTGAGCTTGCTTTTTTGTGACTCAGGGAGGCCCAGGAGGAGACTTCAGCTTTTCTACGAACAAGATGCAGGGGACATAGGGGACCTTTGTACTTGGAGGGTTCAACAGATTTCTGCTTTGTTCATAATTCTTTCTTTGTTGATCTATTTATGTTCAATTGATTAGTGTATCAGGTTCTAACCCTTGTTACAGTAAGTACCAGGGATCCTTAGGTGTGTTTTGTAACCTTTGGTAACTTGTTCAAAAATTTGTCTCAATATCTTCATTTGTAACACGGTAGAAGAATCTACTTCAAAGGATTGTGTTGAGGACACTTTTATACATATAGACAATTATAACAGTTCATGGTACAGAGTGGTCATTTAGTAACTTCTAATTATTGAAAAGCAGAGACATTACTTTGCCAACAAAGGTCTGTCTAGTCAAGGCTATGGTTTTTCCAGTAGTCATGTATGGATGTGAGAGTTGGACTGTAAAGAAAGCTGAGCACTGAAGAATTGATGCTTTTGGACTGTGGTGTTGGAGAAGACTGCTGAGAGTCCCTGGGACTGCAAGGAGATCCAACCAGTCCATTCTACAGGAGGTCAGCCCTGGGTGTTCTTTGGAAGGAATGATGCTAAAGCTGAAACTCCAGTACTTTGGCCACTTCATGCGAAGAGTTGACTCATTGGAAAAGACTCTGATGCTGGGAGGAATTGGGGGCAGGAGGAAAAGGGAACGACAGAGGATGAGCTGGCTGGATGGCATCACCGACTCAATGGATATGAGTCTGAGTGAACTCCAGGAGTTGGTGATGGACAGGGAGGCCTGGCCTGCTGCAATTCACGGGGTCGCAAAGCATCAGACATGACTGAGCGACTGAACTGAAATGAACTGAATTATTATTATTTGCTATTTGCTTAAAAAGCTAAAAAGAAATATTTTGTCAGAAATTATTGTTAATTTCACAGTATCTTTGGTATATATGATATTAAATTCTGGGAATTCTACCTTCATAAATACTTTTATATCTGTCCTAGACATTTCTGTCTCCCTAATCACTAATTTTATATAGTCTATAAACTAATATTTCTTATTAGTTTTGCATAAACTAATATTTTTGCATAAACTAATATTTCTTATTAGTTTATGCAAGAAGATGTACTTATTACATAATTATTGCATAAAAATTTTTAGCTTTCTTGATAAACCAACATCCACATTTCTACTATAATTTACCTAACTAGTCATATCATCTGGAGAAGGAAATGGCAACCCACTCCAGTATTCTTTCTGGAGAGTCCCATGGACAGAGGAGCCTGGAGGGCTGCAGTCCATGTGGTGGCACAGAGTCAGATATGATTGAAGCGACTAAGCAGCAGCAGCTAATCTCTTATCTCTGAGACAAGAAAGAAGTCACCAGTTGTAGCCAGGTCTCTAGAAAGACAGAAACAGGGAGACAGGCTGCAATCCTCCCTGATGTTCCCATTTCAAAAAGATGGCTCCAAGAACCTCAAGAAAGATTCCTGGGGTGAAAAACCAGCAAGAGTATTATTTAGCTTTTAAAAGATTTAAGTACAATTCAGAGATAGAGAAATAATTTACATGAAAGGATTTACAAGTTTAAGTTATAAGGAAATGCTGTAAGAGAAGAGAGAACCAAAAGTTTCTTTTTCACATTGGGTAATAGGAAAAATTCAAATTTTTGAGATTTGTTATTATTCTTATTCTTGTCACAGTCTTCAAAACTGATATAATTTTCTTGCAATGCCTTATATCTCCCTGAAGCACATTGTGTTTGTGCTAATTCACACCATACCTTGCTACTTCTATGCCTTTACTAATGTAATTTATTCCCTCATCCTGAGACATCTTTGCTTTCTTTTTCTGGAAAACATCTAGGATCAGGCCAAATATTGCTTTCTCTATGCATTTGCAAACATCAAAACTGCTGTATCTAGTGGGAAATATAAACAAATAAAATAAAAACACATTGTTATCAAGAAGAGGTTTATTACAACATACCAGTAACATATTTCTTATAAAAGATATGTTTTATAGATTTATATAGAATACTATTGCACATATTATGTCTGAATAGGGTAAATGTGACTAGGTTGTTGACCTGAAACAAATAGACTGACAGATATTTCTCCAGCAATGATAAGATCTCCAGCTTATTTGAGATTAGCAGAGAATTGCAATTCAGAGTCTGCAACCATGGTGAGCCACCTCCCAAGTTCCCCCACAGCAAGGGAAGCTGACTGCTTTCTATAGAGGAGAGGGAGTTGGGAGTGGGAAGGTTATAGGGGGAAAAAAAAGAGTTCATGGCTTTTTGTTGACTGAATCCTTGCCAGGAAAGAAGAGGTCTTTCTTCTGGTTGGGCTCTGATGTCTCAGTGCGTGAGAACTTCCCCTTCTAGTTTTTCAGCTCTGTTTAATTGAGATGTTTGTTATTTTTTTGCAAGATGCTTGAGAAATATATGTTATATACATATATTTGGACTGAGAGTCAATAATCTGTATCCACCGTACACAAGGAAACAAATAGCTACTTCTGATCCCTATGGAGTCCTTCAAGCTTTCTACTTTAGGAGCTTCAGAAACACAGTAAGGTGAATGAATTAGAGAGAGCTTCCCAATTTTTAGTGAACGATAATAAAAATGTATCATTACAACATATCTATAAATTATAAAAAATATGCTTGCAGTTCACTCTACAATATAGTCAGCCATATTTTAGCTGAGAGGCATACATCAGCCTATATATCTTACAGTTTCCTTAGTTTGTATTTGAAAGTTATTAGGCATCCTACTCTTTAATTAGCATCATGTCTAAAGCAGGAAGAGAGAAGAAACCATATTTCAATTTCCTGAAGAGAAGACTTAATTTCTTTGATAATGTATTTAAGTTGGTAACAATCTGTAAGAACCCTAAATTATTTGTTTTACCTATATTTTTATAAAGTAGTAGTCAAGCATCAAAAATGAATGTTTTTATTGTTGTTTAATTGTGTCCAACTCTTGAGGCCCCATGAAGAGTAGCCCACCAGGCTCCTCTGACCATGGGATTTCCCAGGGAAGAATACTGGAGTTGATTGCCATTTCCTTCTCCAGCGGGTCTCCTGAACCAGGGATCAAAACCACATCTCCTGCACTGGCAGGTAGATATTTTACCACTGAGCCATCAGGGAAGCTGTGCTTGGTGCATGTACACTTGCCCATCTTAGAAAAGTGTGTTTCTTCGAGTTGTAAAAAACTGAAATGAAATCATATACACTAAGTAGGATCTCAAAACCTGGAATGTCTTAAGATCCCAACCAAGCTTATTTATATTTTTCTGCACCTTCTGCTAGGAATATACCTAATGTTTTACTGTCTAGCAACAGGGCAAGGTAGGTATATTCATGACAAGAACAGATAACTGTAATATGGATGGTTCGTTTGTTAGTTAGCAAAGCTGAAACTTCTTTACTTTATATATAAGATAAGATGCATCTTTTTCAAAATTTGTCTGTGACAAAGTTATGTTACAATCAGTTAAAATATTAAGAAGATAATAAATGCCTATCTTATTGTTAAGATAAAATAGCTAATATATGTTTTAAAAAACATAAAAGTCTAGAACATAATAAGCACCCATAAGTGATACTTTTGATTAGGCTGTGTTGTTGTTGATTTTGACAATATTGATGATGATAATGAAGTTATTTCTACTTATATTTTAAAATTGACTAGAGCATATTTGTCTTATTTTTTAGTGTATTCACTCTTGTTGGTGAGAAAAAAATCATTTGATGTTGTATAAACATGGACTGTAGCACACCAGGTCCTCTGTCCATGGTATTTTCCAAGCAAGCATAGTGGACTGGATAGCCATCCGCTTCTCCAGGGAATCTTCCCAACCCAGGGATTGAACCTGGGTCTCCAGAATTTCAAGCAGATTCTTTACTCTCTGAGCCATCAGGGAAGCCCTAGCTAGTCCACTTAATTACCTGCTATATAAATATTATACATTTATTAAAGTGTTTTAATAGTTTTTCCCTAGATTATATTTTCTTTTTATTTTAATATGAGTATAAACATTCATTCTTTCACCAAGTAGATCAGAGCTTATAGCTGGCAAAGTTAGTCTGAATGCTGAAACTTAGAAGCAGACATCTTAATTGTAATATTAAATCAAGAAAAAAAAATCAGCACCAGTTTTATGCTGTTTGCAAGTTGCTGGTGTTTAATTGACTGTTGGGAGAGAATGCTAGTTATGAAATTGCATTAATAATGATTTCACTGGAATCAGATGTCTCCATGTCATATTAGCCCTTCTGAATTAAATCCTGCACTGCTTAACTTCTCTCCTTCTCTCATGAACCTTTCATCATATGATATAAAACATGTCTTCATGGAAATGAAAAGCATTTCCCTTAGAAGACAAAAGGTGAATAATTCCTGCTGAATCCTATCCTTATTTTTCAGAGACTACTTTATTTTATTACAAGTGAAAAAGCCTCAATAGCAGTCTGTACTCTGCAATTAAGAACAGGACAGTTTAATCATTTCAATAAGGCTGAAGCAACAGCCACTAAGAACTATTTTATTAACTTCCTAGAAGATTTGTGGTTGTACAACATTAAAAGATGCCTTACAGCAAACTAAATTCCAGGGGGAGGAAATAGTATAGTTCAACCACATAGGATAGGTCAGAAAAGCCCCAGAGGAGTATATGAAATATTTGGTCTTCCAACTACCTATCAACAAAACGACATTGTGTCATATCTATGTTTACCACAGGCTGTCTTGTATCATCATTACTTGTTTAAGATTGATTTTTAAAGATTATTAAAAATGCTGATGATTATTTATGACTTCTGATTACTTTGTGTAGGAACTTTACGACGGGGGCCACAATCTCCTACCATGCTGGAAGCTTTTGCACATTTCTGTTGTTATTATTGTTTTCATGTATTTCTTTAATAAGTATATATATGATGTATAATCAGAACATAAAACATTACATTGTTTCATCTAGGTCCTTTCAAAAAAATCATGCAAAAATTGTCAATGACCTATCTGTCATTCCTTACCTCAAGATTTAGGCTTTCTGTATTTTACAAGGAAAACACAGCTTATTTTCTGTCTTCCTTTTTTATCTCCTAAAAATATTTCAATAAGTGTGTGGCATCTATCTTTTGCAGCAGATATGAAAAGTTTAAAACATGCTATCAGAAGCAAAGTTCATAAAGATAAGAAACAAGAGCACTTCCTGCATACAGCTATCAAAAACTTTCCAAACTAGTACATTAGACTAGTGGAGTTTTGAGAAGATAAAAATGACTTTAGGAGTAGAGAAGTAATAGGTGTGTGCACACATGTGTGTATAATATTGTTTAGTCACTAGGTCATGTCCAACATTTTTGTGTCCCTATGGCCTGTAGTCTGCCAGGCTCCTCTGTCCATGGGATTATTGAGGAAACAATACTGGAGTGGGTTGCCATTTCCTTCTCCAGGGGATCTTCCAGACCCTGGGATCAAATTGGTGTCTCCTGTATTACCTGTGGATTTTTTTTACCACTGAGCCACCAGGGAAGCTTGTGCATAGTACATACACACACACACACACACACACACACACACATATATATATATGTACATATACAATGTATTTGTGTATGTGTTTCTTGTTGCTGATTAATTTCAGATATTTTCTCTGTATTTATGCAGCATTCTTAATTTCAAAATTAAAATTAAAGGAAAAATACAAAGAAAAAGTTTTTGGTTTCCTATAATGCAGTTGTTAAGAACTTAACCTATTAAATTTTGTTATTTAATAAACCAAGTTGATTATGTTGCTCTTTTTATTTTTTTGAAAATCAAAAATGATGCAAAATAATAAGTGGTTATAAACATGAGGAAGGACAGAAGCTGCTACAACCCCCATTCTTGCTTTAGTAACAAAATATTAAATTTTATGAAGATACTGGCTCACTGGAATAAAGATTAGAATCCCAGACTATACTGCAGCAAGTTGAAGACACGTAACTAACTTTGACTGATGCAGTGCTAATGTAAGTAATGGATACATAGCCTTGTAAAGAAAGAGGTCACTGTATCTTTTTCTTCTTTTCAGCTTTGGTTGTGATCCAGTGGACCATATGGATTTGAGTAATGCTATAAAGTGGCATAGCAATAAGTTAGATTGAATTTAAATCCCTGACATATTGATAATTACTGTATCTCTATTATTCTGAGTCTTTGCTGTAGAAACTGAACTTACATTCTTATTACTGCAGAGCATAGCCTTTCATGTGAGTGAAAATATTCATTTACTCATTCAGTTAATCAGTACTTACTAAGGGTCAACTATACACCAACAACAGATTCTTTCATGGCAATTACCTTCTTTTGTGATATGCAGATAATAAATGCAATATAAATAAGTATGAAATTAGAATTGGGTTGAAATAAAGAGAAGATCTTAATGCAAACAGCTCACAAACTAGAACACTGGAAAACTGGAGTTTTGGAAAGGTGTAAATGCCTTTAAAAGGAGCAATGATAACGATGGATAGGAACATATAAGCTAAATAATAACATAGTATTTGAGGGAATGAAGTATTGAAGATGTGTTACTATCAGAAAAGAATAGAGGCAAAAAGACTGAAGGACACTCAAAAGCCGCAAATTAGTGGTAATAACTTCTTGTGGCATGGGATATCTTCAGNTGTTTATTTTTGTTTTTATTTTTATTATTTAGAAGGTGAGTCAAAAATATTTTGCTATGATTTATGTAAAAGAGTGTTATGCCTATGTTTTCTTTTAAGAATTTTATAGTGTCTGGCCTTACATTTAGGTCTTTAATCTATTTGAGTTTACTTTTGTGTAAGGTGTTAGAGAGTTTTCTAACACTATAATTTTATTCTTTTACATGTAGTTTTCCCAGCACCACTTATTGAAGAAACTGTCTCTTCTCTCCATTGTATGTTCTTGCCTCCTTTATCATAGATTAGGTGACCATAGGTGCATGTGTTTATCTCTGTGCTTTCTGTATTGTTCCATAGATCTATATTTCTGTTTTTGTGCTAGTACCATACTGTCTTGATTACTACCCCCCTCCCCCAAAAAAGAAAGAAAACCCAATCGAAAACTGTGAGGAAGACCTAATAGGCATATCTCCAAAGAAGACATATAGATGGCCAAGAGGCACATGAAAAAATACTCAACATCACTAGGGGTTAGAGAAATACAAATCAAAACTACAATGAAGTGTCACCACCCACTGGTCAGAATGGCCATCATGAAAAAAATCTATAAACAATAAATGCTGGAGAGGGTGTGGAGAAAAGGGAACCCTCTTACACTGTTATAGGAATGTGGATTGTTGCAACCATTATGGAGAAGAGTATCGAAGTTCCTTAAAAAAACTAAAAGTAGAACTAGTTCTTTAATTAGAACTAAAAATGATCCAGCAATCCCCCTACTGGGCATAGATCAAGAGAAAACCATGACTCCAAAAGATACCAGCACCTCAATGTTTATTGCAGGACTATTTACAATAACCAGGACATGGAAGCAACCTAAGTGCTCATTGACAGAGGAATGGATAAAGAAGATGTGGCACATATATACAATGGAATATTACCCAGCCATAAAAAGGAATGAAATTGTGCCATTTGCAGAGATGTGGATGGACCTAGAGGCTGTCATACAGCATGAAATGTCAGAAAGAGAAAAATGTATTATAAATTATCATATATATATAGAATCTAGAAAAATAGTACAGATGAACCTATTTGCAAAGCAGAAATAGAGACATAGACACAGAGAACAAATGTAGGGACACCAAGGTGGGAAAGGGGGGGGTGGGATGAATTGGGAGATTGGCATTGACATACATACAATACTATGTATAAAATAGATAATCTTTTTATTTATTTGGTATAATCTGATCAAAAAGCAATTATATACAGATGTGAATTCCAGCCTCAAAGTAGCATCATTTTAACCCAGTGCTTGACAGGACAGTGCCTTTAATTCAGGAAAAAATTAAAGGATACAGCAAATGCTCAGAAAGCATTTGTTGATTAAATCATTATAATGCATGTGTCATATCTAAACATTGAACATAGTTTAATTATACTCAGCTGAGTATTGTTAAGATGGGTCTTGTCATCTTTATAGGAAGTATGAACAAATTGTTTTATACAATTATCAATTTGCATTAAATTAGAAATCTGTTCAAATATATAGAAACCACATTTAAAACATAGGGTGCATACTTAATATAAAAATATATAGTTCATCATTAAAAAAATTACTGGAATATATTTGATTTACAATGTTGTGTTAATATAATGCATCACATTAAGTTGATCTGATCTCAAGCCAGTCCCTCTACTTGGTCTCTGTGACCCATCCTCTCTTCCCTGCTCAAGAAGTTTGGACCTATAATTATCCTCTATCTTATAGAATAAATTTTCCCTTATCTAGTGGATCATCACCAATAACATAAAGATATTACGCACTCCATCTTCTTTTAAAAACAATGAGCAGACATAAACTTTTCTTTTAATTTTTTGCTTCTTTTGCAGCAAGTTTCATCAAAATAATTTTCTTAACATTATCAGTGTCTAATACCTCTCTTCTTATTTCTCAATTTAGTCACTCAAAAAAAGTGTTTTCCTCCTTCACCCTCAATGAAAGTTTTCTTGAACTCTACATTAACAATGATTGATTCTTTGTAATCTTAGTTTACTCTGTGCTATATCTTGTAGTTTCTTCACTTGACTTCTAGAAAACCACTGTTCATTACTTTCCCTCTTACTTCACTATGAAGAACTTTTTTTTTCAATTTTATTTTACTGATTCTTTCTCTTTCCTTAAAATTCTTCACATTGGAGTCATCCAGTCCTTAGTCACTGCTCTTTCTGTGTACCTATATTCTCTCTTGTGCTGACTTTAGATTCCTGATATTGTATACTACTTCTAGGCCAACTACTTTCATATCTATATCTCCAGTCCAGACCGTATTCTGTAGCTCCAGTCACATACTGCTGTTCACTTGATGAAACTGATAGACCTGTGAAACATTATATACCTGGAACTGAATATTTCTTATCTGCTTACCCTAAATCTGCCCTATCTCAGTGATGATAATCTATCCTTTAGGTTACTTAAGACAAAAACCTTAGTGTCATTGTTGGTTTCATTTTCTTCTCTGCAGTATACCACATCCAGTTTGCCATGAAGTCATGTTTGCTCTCCCATCATAGTACACCTAGAATGAGAACCCCTTCACCATCTCTGCTTTATTTAAGCTACCTATCATCTCTTGCTTAAATTTGCTTATTACCTTCCTAACTAGTCTTCCTGTTTCCCAATTTGCCCTCCCCCTGTTTTGCATTGTCAGTAAAACATTGTTGAGGTTTTGATGAAACATATATCAAGTAATGTTACTCTTCTGACTCAGGAAAGTCTTTAAGAACTTCCTGTTGCAGTAGCAGCAGATATTGAAGCTCTGCAGAGCTCTCCGATCCAGTCTCTCACCTTCTCTGTCACCTCACCTCGTGTTACTTTTCCTTTTGCCCATTCTTCTCCAGTCACACTGGCCTTTTTCTTCAAATATTTCAGGACAATAAAGCATATTACTAAGTATGTGCCCTTGCTGCAGTAGTGTCCTCTTCCTGGAACTCCCTTCCCTGGAAATTCGTATGATTTACTATGTATCAGCTCGAAGTCATTGCTCACCTTCTCATCGATACTTTCCTTGTGCTGTGCTTAGTTGCTCAGTCCTGTCCCATGATTCAAGATGTCGTGGACTGTAGCCTGCCAGGCTTTTCTGTCCATAGGGATTTTCCAGGCAAGAAAGGTGTAGTGGGGTTCCATGCCGTCCTCCAGGGATCTTCCCAACCAAGGGATAGAACAAATAGAACCCAGGTCTCCCACAATGCAGGCAGATTCCTTATCATCTGAGCCACCAGGGAAACCCTTTCTATGGCCATGATTTATAAAATAGATACCCAACATCACCTTAAGGCAAATAAGTGGGGAAACATTGGAAACAGTGACAGACTTTATTTTCTTGAGCTCCAAAATCACTGTGGACAGTGACTGCCACCATGAAATTAAAAGACGCTTGCTCCTTGGAAGAAAAGCCATAACACAACTAGACAGCATATTAAAAAATAGAGACACCACTTTGCCAACAAAGGTATCTATAGAAAAGTAAAATGTGAGAGTTGGACCATAAAGAAGGCTGAATGCTGAAGAATTGATGCTTTTGAATGGTAGTTTTGGAGAAGACTATTGAGAGTCGCTTGGACTGCAAGGAGATCAAGCCAGCTAGTCATAAAGGAAATCAACTGTGAATATTCATTGGAAGGACTGATGCTGAAACTGAAGTTACAATACTTTGGCCACCTGATGAGAAGAACTGACTCATTGGAAAAGACCCTCATGCTGTGAAAGACTGAAGGCTGGAGAAAAAGGGGATGACAGAGGATGAGATTCTTGGACGGTATCACCAATTCAAGGGACATAAGTTTGAGCAAATTCCAAGAGATAGTGAAGGACAGGAAAGCCTGGTATGCAGCAGTCCATGGGGCCACAAAGAGTGGGACGTGACTGAGCAACTGAAAAACAGCAACACCCTCCCTCCACTATATTTTTGTCACTCCTCATTCAGTTCAGTTCAGTCGCTCAGTTATATCTGACCCTTTGTGTCCCCATGGACTGCAGAACACCAGGCTTCCCTGTCCATCACCAACTCCTGCAGTTTACTCAAACTCATGTCCATTGAGTCTTCTCCAACACCACAGTTCAAAAGCATCAACTCTTCAGTGCTCAGCTTTCTTTTATAGTCCAACTCACATCCACACATGACTTCTGGGAAAACCATAGCTTTGACTAGACACATTTGTTGGCAAAGTATTGCGTCTACTTTTTAATATGCTGTCTAGGTTTGTCATAGCTTTTGTTTCAAGGAGCAAGCATCTTTTAATTGCATGGTGGCAGTCACTATCTGCAGTAATTTTGGAGCCTAGCAAAATAAAGTCCATCACTCTTTTGATGTTTCCCCTTCTATTTGCCATGAGGTGATGTACAGGAAGCAATGATCTTAGTTTTCTGAATGCTGAGTTTTAAGCCAATTTTTTCACTCAACTATTTCACTTTCATCAAGAGGCTTTTTAGTTCCTCTGCATATTTGAGGTTATTGATATTTCTCCTGGCAATCTTGATTCCAGCTTGTGCTTCTTCCACTCCTGTACTTTGCATAATGTACTCTGCATATAAGTTAAATAAGCAGGGTGACAATATACAAACTTGATGTACTCCTTTCCTGATTTGGAACCAGTCTGTTGTTCCCTGTCCCATTCTAACTGTTGCTTCTTGACCTGCATACGGATTTTTCAGGGGGCAGGTCACGTGGTCTGGTATTTCCATCTCTTGAAGAATTTTCCACAGTTTTTTTGTGATCCATGCAGTCAAAGGCTTTGGTGTATTCGATAAAGCACAAGTAGATGTTTTTCTGTAACACTCTTGCTTTTTGATGATCCAAGAGATGTTGGCAATTTGATCTCTGGTTCTTTTGCCTTTCCAAATCCAGCTCGAAGATTTTGAACTTCACGGTTTACATACTGTTGAAACCTGTCTTAGAGAATTTTGGGCATTACTTTGCTAGTGTGTGAGATGAGTGCAACTGTGTTTGAACATTCCTTGGCATTGCCTTTCTTTGGGATTGGAATGAAAACTGACATTTTCCAGTCCTGTGACCACTGCATAGTGTTGCAAATTTGCTGGCATATGGAGAGCAGCACTTTCACAGCATCATCTTTCAGGATTTGAAATAGCTCAACTGGAATTCTGTCACCTCCACTAGCTTTGTTTGTAGTGATACTTTCAAAGGCCCACTTAACTTTGCATTCCAAGATGTCTAGCTCTAGGTGAGTGATCATACCATCATTGTTATCTAGGTCATGATTTTTTTTTTTTTTTTTTTTACAGTTCTGCAAATTCTTGCCACCTCTTCTTAATATCTTCTGCTTCTCTTAGGTCCATATCATTTCTCTTCTTTATTGTGCCCATCTTTGCATGAAATGTTCCCTTGGTACTTTAATTTTCTTGAAGAGATCTCATCTTTCTCATTCTATCATTTTCCTCTATTTCTTTGCATTGACCATTGAGGAAGCCTTTCTTATCTCTTCTTGCTATTTTTTTGGGAACTCTGCATTCAAATGGATATATCTTTCCTTTTCTCCTTTGCCTTTTGTTTCTCTTCTTTTCTCAGCTATTTGTAAGGCCTCTTCAGACAGTGATTTTCCCTTTTTGGATTTCTTTTTCTTGGGGATGGTCTTGATCACTGCCTCTTATACAGTGTCAAGAACCTCTGTCCATAGTTCTTCAGGCACTCTATCTATCAGATCTAATCCCTTGAGTCTATCTGTCAGTTCTACTGAATAATCATAAGAGATTTGATTTAGGTCATACCAGAATTGGGGGCAGGAGGAGAAGGGGACGACCCAGGATGAGATGGCTGGATGGCATCACGGACACGATGGACGTGAGTCTGAGTGAACTCCAGGAGATGGTGATGGACAGGGAGGCCTGGCGTGCTGCGATTCATGGGGTTGCAAAGAGTCGGACATGACTGACCGACTGAACTGAACTGAAATGAACTGAGAATGGTCTAGTGGTTTTCCCTACTTTCTTCAATTTAAGTCTGAATTTGGCAATAAGGAGTTCATGATCTGAGCCATAGTCAGCTCCCAGTCTTGTTTGTGCTGACTGTATAGAGTTTCTCTATCTTCGATTGCAAAGAATATAATCAATATGTTTTCAGTGTTGACCATCTAGTGATGTTCATATGTAGAGACTTCTCTTGTGTTGTTGGAAGAGGGTGTTTGCTATGACCAGTGCATTCTCTTGCAAAACTCTGTTGGCCTTTGACCTGACTCATTTTGTATTCCAAGGCCAAATATGCTTGTTA
This sequence comes from Redunca redunca, assembly GCA_006410935.1. Taxonomy (NCBI): domain Eukaryota; kingdom Metazoa; phylum Chordata; class Mammalia; order Artiodactyla; family Bovidae; genus Redunca; species Redunca redunca. Next base: position 145,297 of record SJYQ01010462.1, on the reverse strand, counting down.
CTCCAGGTATCTCTTGACTTCTGACTTTTGCATTCCAGTTCCCTGTAATGAAAAGGACATCTTTTGGAGATGCTAGTTCTGGAAGGTCTTCATAGAACCATTCTACTTCAGATTTTTTAGCATTACTAGTCAGGGTATTGACCTGGATTACTATGATATTGAATGGTTTGCCTTGGAAATGAACATTCTGTCATTTTTGAGATTGCATCCGAGTACTGAAATCAGGCTTTTGTTGACTGATGGCTATTTCATTCCTTCTAAGGGATTCTTGTGCATGGTAGTAGATATAATGGTAATCTGAGTTAAAATTTCCCGTTTCAGTGCATTTTATTTTACTGATTCCTAAAATGTCGATGTTCACTCTTGCCATCTCCTGTTTGACCATTTCCAATTTGCCTTGATTCATGGACCTAACATTCCATCCAGGTTCCTATGCAATGTTGCCCTTAAAGCATCGGACTTCCATCACCAGTCACATCCACAACTGAGTGTTGTTTTTACTTTGGCTCCATCTCTTTGTTCTTTCTGAAGTTATTTCTCCACTGATCTCCTGTAGCATATTGGGCGCCTACTGACCTGGGGAGTTCATCTTTCAGTGTCCTATTTTTTTGCCTTTTCATGCTGTTCATGGGGTTCTCAAGGAAAGAATACTGAAGTGGTTTGACATTCCCTTCTCCAGTGGACTACGTTTTGTCAGAACTCTCCACCATGGCTTGTGTGTCTTCGGTAGTACTACACACTGTGGCTCATAGTTTCATTGAGTTAGACAAGGCTGCAGTCCATGTCATCAGTTTGGTTAGTTCTGTGATTGTGCTTTTCATTCTGTCTGCCCTCTGATGGAGAAGGATAAGAGACTTATGGAAGCTTCCTGATGGGAGAGACTGACTGAAGGGGAAGCTGGGTTTTCTCTTGATGAGCAGGGCCATGCTCAGTAAATCTTTAATCTTTAATTTTCTGTTGATAGGTGGGGCTATGTTCCCTCCCTGTTGTTTGACCTGAGGCCAAACTATGGTGAAGGTAATGAAGATACAGAAGAACTCTACAAAAAAGATTTTCATAACCAAGATAATCACCATGGTATGATCACTCACCTAGAGCCAGACATCCTGGAATGTGAAGTCAAGTGGCCCTTAGAAAGCATCACGATGAACAAAGCTAGTGGAGGTGATGGAATTCCAGTTGAGCTATTTCAAATCCTGACAGATGATGCTGTGAAAGTGCTGCCCTCAAAATGCCAGCAAATTTGGAAAACTCAGCAGTGGCCACAGGACCGGAAAAGGTCAGTTTTCATTCCAATCCCAAAGAAAGGCAATGCCAAAGAATACTCTAAATACCATATAATTGCACTCATCTCACATGCCAGTAAAGTAATGCTCAAAATTCTCCAAGCCAGGATTCAGCAATACATGAACAGTGAACTTCCATATGTTCAAGCTGGTTTTAGAAAAGGCAGAGGAACCAGAGATCAAATTGCCAACATCCACTGGGTCATCAAAAAAGCAAGAGAGTTCCAGAAAAACATCTATTTCTGCTTTATTGACTATGCCAAAGCCTTTGACTGTGTAGATCACAATAAACTGTGGAAAATTCTAAAAGAGATGGGAATACCAGGCCACCTGACCTGTCTCTTGAGAAACCTATACACATGTCAAGAAGCAACAGTTAGAACTAGACATGGAACAGACTGGTTCCAAATAGGAAAAGGAGTACGTCAAGGCTGGATTTTGTCACCCTGTTTATTTAACTTATATGCAGAAGACATCATGAGAAATGCTGGGCTGGAAGAAATACAAGCTAGAATCAAAATTGCCGGGAGAAATATCAATAACCTCAGATACGCAGATGACATCACCCTTATGGCAGAAAGTGAAGAGGAGCTAAAAAGCCTCTTGAAGAAAGTGAAAGAGGAGAGTGAAAAAGTTGGCTTAAAGCTCAACATTCAGAAAACAAAGATCATGGCATCTTGCCCCATCACTTCATGGGAAATAGATGGGGAAACAGTGTCAGACTTTATTTTGGGGGGGCTCCAAAATCACTGCAGATGGTGATTGCAGTCATGAAATTAAAAGATGCTTACTCCTTGGAAGAAAAGTTATGACAAACCTAGATAGCATACTGAAAAGCAGAGACATTACTTTGCCAACAAAGGTCCGTTTAGTCAAGGCCATGGTTTTTCCAGTGGTCATGTATGGATGTGAGAGTTGGACTGTGAAGAAAGCTGAGCACCGTAGAATTGATACTTTTGAACTGTGGTGTTGGAGAAGGCTGCTGAGAGTCCCTTGTACTGCAAGGACATCTAACTAGTCCATTCTACAGGAGGTCAGCCCTGGGTGTTCTTTGGAAGGAATGATGCTAAAGCTGAAACTCCAGTACTTTAGCCACCTCTTGTGAAGAGTTGACTTATTGGAAAAGACTCTGATGCTCGGAGGGTTTGGGAGCAGGAGGAAAAGGGGACAACAGAGGATGAGTTATCTGGACAGCATCACTGACTCAATGGACGTGAGTGTGAGTGAAACTCCAGGAGTTGGTGATGGACAAGGAGGCTTGGTGTGCTGTGATTCATGGAGTCGCACAGAGTTGGACACTACTGAGTGACTGAACTGAACTGAACTGAATAAAGATATTGTAGACTGCCTTCAAAAGCTCCCTTTGACACACTGCCACACCAGTGCCCCCAGCCCTGCAGCAGGCCACCGTCAACCCTCGCCTCCATGAAAGCTTTATGGACACTCAAGGGCAAGTCTGGATCTGTCTCTTGTGGGATCACTGCTCCTGTCTCCTGGTTCCTTTGTCCACAAGGTTCTGTTTGTGCCTTGCAAGAGTCTGTTTCCCCAGTCCTGTGTAAGTTCTTGTGGCTCTTTTGTGGGGTTAATGGTGACCTCCTCCATGAGGGCTTATGCCATACCCAGGTCTGCTGCATCCAGAGCCCCTACCCCTGTGTCAGACCACTGCTGACCTGTACCTTTGCAAGATACACTCAAACACAGTTCTGTCTCAGTCTCCATGAGGTCTTTGGGTTCTGGTGGACACAAGGTTTGTTTGAAACCTCTGAGTGTTCCTGGAGTGCCAGGGTCCAGCCCCGGTGGATCCAGAGTAATTCGAAGTGGGGACGGAACTGGCGATTAGGAAAGAATTATTTTTTAGAGATATGAAGAGAGATTAGAAAAGAATATTGTAGTAGGAAAATTAGTGGAGAAAAGAGGCTGAATAACTTGGTTTATGCAGAAAACCAATAAAACCCCAAGACAAGGGGTTTGCACTGCCTATGTAGGCCACAGGCGTCTTCCAGGTCTCCCAGAGGAGTGGAGACACAAAGTGCCTCCCCGTTCAGATCTTAGAAGCCCAGGCAAAATTAGTAGGCCCAGCAAGGCTCCGTGCTCCAGATGAGAATTCAGCCAGAAAAGAAGAGAACAAGAAAGGACGACACGAGGGAAACCAGTATTTCCAGGAACTGGTCCCTTTCTTTATTTTCCAGGGTTGCTTTTATACTTTAACTCATACATAGAGATAAATGGAAAATACAAAGTCACAAGAGGACAGCAGTCCTGACCCTTATTGAAACCAGGTGCTTCATATAAATGTATACAAAGGTCTTAGGGGTTTTACATCATCTTCTGGCCAGGGGGCCTGCTAACATTTTATGATCCTTTCTTTCTGATAACGGTCAGTCAGCCAGAAAACTTATTTTTTCCAGGGGTGATTTTTCGAAAACCAGGCACCACCCTCTGAAGGCACCAGATAAAGTTGCATTCCTACAGGGCAAAGGTGTAGTGGGTTATAATTAAGAAAATAATTTACTTAGCCTAAGGTCTAACATGATTAATATCAAGGTTAAATACTTATTTCTCCTATATGCTAGTTACATTCATTAATGTGTATAAGGGGCAAGGGATATGAAGACTTAACAGCAAATATTGGCTCAACAATGAAACCCTCCACCAGTATAATTTCTAACTAACCCACTAATACTATACTGATAATTTTCTAACTTCTCAAAAGAATCTGTTTTTAGAAAGTTTAAAGCATCTCGTGCCTCTCACGGCTGGGAGGCTGTGAGCAATCACATATGGCTTGACAAAACTGTCAGGCAGGCTAGAGAGCCATCAGAGGAGCTTGTGGACTGAAACACTCTTGTTACACCCATGAGATTTATTAACTGGAGCTCTAAGTTAGCTCCTTTTCAGAGAGAGGTGGTGGGGGATAGCCCCCAGTAATGTCAGAAGTGTAGGTGAAAGCATAATGAGGTAAGGTAGGCAGACTCTGGTTTTGGGGGTAGATGTTCGAGAATGTCCAGGGAGACCCCTGAGGCCTGATCCTACCTTTGCGTATGTCTGGCCTCCTTCCTCATGACCTTTGCCATGGGTGGGATTCCTCACCCTGGCTCCCGGCACTGGAGGGTAAAGGGTTTGATTCTAAATGAGATTTCTCCCCTCCTACCATCTTGCTAGGGCTTCTTCTCTGCCCTTGGACATGGCATATCTGTTTTCTTTTGGACCCAACATTCACTCCTCATTGTCACTGCTCAATTTGCTTCCCCTACCCCAGTAGAACTTATTACCACCAATATAGTTTATTTTGCTTACTACTTAAAACTACTCATTCTTCTAACAAGTTAATTACAAAAAGCAGGGATATGTATATATTTTGTTCATTGATTAATTCTAAGTATATGAACAGTGCTTAGCACATACTATTGCAGTATGTATCCAGATTTGTTGCCTGGATGAATATTGTTATATTATCACTTCAGTTAGTGTTGTATAGAAATAATACATTTTATATTATATGCATTCAGTGATTATTTAGTGTACTTTGAATGCATGCTTGCATGCTAAGTTACTTCGTGCATGCATGCTGAGTCTCTTTAATCATGTCCAACTCTTTGTGACCCCATAGACTGTAGCCACTAGGCTCCTCTGTCCAGGCAAGAATACTGGAGTGGCTTGTAATGCCCTTCTCCAGGGGATATTCCTGACCTAGGGATTGATCAGTCATGTACCGTTTTTTTTTTTTTACCACTAGTGGCACTTGGGAATATTATCAAATGCTTATCCAGGGATGCGTCATAATAAACGTACTTTTATTTCAGTTAGCAATACTCTACCTTATTTACAATGTTGTCATAGAAATAGAAAAGCTTGTACTTAAAATACTTGATATTTCTGCTTGATGCCACTTATTTAGAGATTATAGCAAGTCTAATGACTATAATCGGGGTTTCCCTGGTGGCTCAGAAGGTAAAGCGTTTGCCCACAATGCAGGAGAACTGGGTTCAATCCCTGGGTCAGGAAGATCACCTGGAGAAAGAAATGGCAACCCACTCCAGTATTCTTGCCTGGAAAATTCCATGGATGGAGGACCCTGGTAGGCTACAGTCCATGGGGTCGCAGAGTCAGATATGACTAAGCAACCACTTTCTTTAATGACTACAATCAGCTCCTTTAGCCCTTAAGGAAACATCTTGCTTCCACTTATAGAGATTTAGGTGATCAAAAGCCTAGACCTGGGCCATATATAGTATAACTGTATAACTTCTTTTTTGGGTGTTAGTTCTAAAATATCTTGTAGATCTTCATAGAACTATTCAGCTTCAGCTTCTTCAGTGTTACTAGTTGGGGTATAGGCTTGGATTACTGTGATATTGAATGGTTTGCCTTGGAAATGAGCAGAGATCATTCTGCCGTTTTTGAGATTGCATCCAGCACTGCACTTCCATCTCTTTTGTTGACCATGATGGCTACTCCATTTCTCTTAAGGGATTCCTGCCCAAAGTAGTAGATATAATCGTCATCTGGGTTAAATTCATCCATTCCAGCCCATTTTAGTTTGCTGATTCCTAGAATGTCGACATTCACTCTTGCCATCTCCTTCCATTTTGCCATTCACTCTTCCAATTTGTCTTGATCATGGACCTAACATTCCAGGTTCCTATGCAATATTGCTTTTACAGCATCGGACTTTGCTTCTGTCACCAGTCATATTCACAGCTGGATACTGTTTTTGCTTTGGCTCCATCCCTTCATTCTTTCTGGAGTTATTTCTCCTTTTAGAACTAACACCCCCGAAAGATATCATTTTCATTATAGGGGACTGGAATGCAAAAGTAGGAAGGCAAGAAACACCTGGAGTAACAGGCAAGTTTGGCCTTGGAATACAGAATGAAGCAGGGCAAAGGCTAATAGAATGCACTAGTCAAAGCAAACACCCTCTTCCAACAACACAAGAGAAGACTCTATACATGGACATCGTCAGATGGTCAACACTGAAATTATATTGATTATATTGATTATATTCTTTGCAGCCAAAGATGGAGAATCCCTATACAGTCAGCAAAAATCAGACCGGTCGTGAACTCCTTATTGCCAAATTCTGACTTAAATTGAAGAAAGTAGGGAAAACCACTAGACCATTCAGGTATGACCTAAATCAAATCTCTTAGGATTATACAGTGGAAGTGAGAAATAGAGTTAAGGGACTAGATCTGATAGACAGAGTGCCTGATGAACTATGGATGGAGGTTCATGACATTGGACAGGAGACAGTGATCAAGACCATACTCAAGAAAAAGAAATACAGAAAAGCAAAACGGCTGTCTGAAGAGACCTTACAAACAGCTGTGAAAAGAAAGGAGAAGCAAAAAGCAAAGGAGAAAAGGAAAGATGTAAGCATTTGAATGCAAGTTGCAAAGAATAGCAAGGAGAGATAAGAAAGCCTTCTTCAGCAGTCAATGCAAAGAAATAGAGGAAAACAACAGAATGAGAAACACTAGAAATATCTTCAAGAAAATTAAAGATACTAAGGAAAAAATTCATGCAAAGATGGGCACAATAAAGGACAGAAACTGTGTGGACCTAACAGAAATAGAAGATATTAAGAAGAGGTGCCAAGAATACACAGAAGAACTGTACAAAAAATATCTTCACGACCCAGATAATGACAATGGTGTGATCATTCACCTAGAGCCAGACATCCTGGAATGTGAAGTCAAGTGGGCCTTGGAAAGCATCACTACGAACAAAGCTAGTAGAGGTGATGGAATCCTAGTTGACCTATTTCAAATCCTGAAAGATGATGCTGTGAAAGTGCTGCACTCAATATGCCAGCAAGTTTGGAAAACTCAGCAGTGGCCACAGGACTGGAAAAGATCAGTTTTCATTCCAATCCCAAAGAAAGGCAATGCCAAAGAATGCTCAAACTAACACACCATTGCACTCAACTCACACGCTAGTAAAGTAATGCTCAAAATTCTCCAAGCCAGGATTCAGCAATACATGAATCATGAACTTCCATATGTTCAAGCTGGTTTTAGAAAAGGCAGAGGAACCAGAGATCAAATTGCCAACATCTGCTGGATCATGGAAAAAGCAAGAGAGTTCCAGAAAAACATCTATTTCTGCTTTATTGACTATGCCAAAGCCTTTGACTGTGTGGATCACAATCAACTGTGGAAAATTCTGAAAGGGATGGGAATACCAAGCCACCTGACCTGCCTCTTGAGAAACCTATATGCAGGTCAGGAAGCAACAGTTAGAACTGGACATGGAACAGATTGGTTCCAAATAGGAAAAGGAGTGAATCAAGGTTGTATATTTTCACCCTGTTTATTTAACTTCTATGCAGAGTACATCATGAGAACTGCTCGGCTGGAAGAAGCAGAAGCTGGAATCAAGTTTGCTGGGAGAAATCTCAATAACCTCAGATATGCAGATGACACCACCCTATGGCAGACAGTGAAGAGGAACTAAAAAGTCTCTTGATGAAAGTGAAAGAGGAGAGTGAAATGTTGGCTTAAAGCTCAACATTCAGAAAACAAAGATCATGGCATCTGGTCCCACCACTTCATGGCAAATAGATGGCGAAACAGTGGAAACAGTGGCTGACTTTATTTTTCTGGGCTCCAAAATCACTGCCAATGGTGATTGCCACCATGAAATTAAAAGATGCTTACTCTTTGGAAGGAAAGCTATGACCAACCTAGACAGCATATTTAAAAGCAGAGACATCACTTTGCCAACTAAGGTCCGTTTAGTCAAGGCCATGGTTTTTCCAGTGGTCATGTATGGATGTGAGAGTTGGATTGTGAAGAAAGCTGAGCACTGAAGAATTGATGCTTTTGAACTGTGGTGTTGGAGAAGACTCTTGAGAGTCCCTTGGACTGCAAGGAGATCCAACCAGTCCATTCTAAAGGAGATCAGTCCTGAGTGTTCAATGGAAGGACTGATGCTAAAGCTCAAACTCCAATACTTTGATCACCTCATGAGAAAAGTTGACTCTTTGGGAAAGAGTCTGATGCTGGGAGGGATTGGGGGCAGGAGGATAAGGGGACGACCCAGGATGAGATGGCTGGATGGCATCACCGACTCAGTGGACATAAAAGTGAAAGTGAAGTCTCTCAGTCATCTCCGACTCTTTGCGACCCCATGGACTGTCACCTACCAGCCTCCTCCATCCATGGGATTTTTCCAGGCAACAGTACTGGAGTGGTTTGCCATTTCCTTCTCCATGGGATCTTCCTGACCCAGGGGTCGAACCCGGGTCTCCCGCATTGTAGGCAGACGCTTTACCCTCTGAGCCACAAACTCTGAGTGTTTGTGATGGACAGGGAGGCCTGGCGTGCTGCAATTCATAGGGTCGAAAAGAGTCAGACACGACTGAGCAACAGAACTGAACTGAAGTGTGTAACTCAGGCAAAGTACTTTAGAGTTATCTTTCACTTTTGAAGCTGAGAAAATAATTGTCATGCAATTGTTATAGGTTGGTTGGAAATATTAAGAGATTATATTAGGGAAAAATTGAAAGCAAATGTAAATGCTGTATGGCATAATAAATTATTCTAGTTACATAAACTATTTATATATATATTTCATTTTTAACATTGAATTTTGATATANATAGAACATTTTTAAAATATGTTATCTTCCTACATTCTTACTACTGTTGATTAAAAAAATATTAGATTGCTGAATAAGTTCATTCAGGTTTTTTCATAAGCTGTAAGAGAAAAACCCAAATGAACTTTTTTGGCCAACCCAATATATTAATCTAATTTTATGGAAGAACATTTTAGTGATATCTCATAGTAGCCAAGTTTACTGACCCTATATCCTAGAGCTGTACCAAGGTTCCTTATCTTTTACATCCTTTCTTACTGTATAAAATTTATATGTTGTGTTTGTGTGTGTGTATAATACATCACTAACTTATGTAATTTAGAATATTTATGTATGCATAGCAAACACATCAAGATAATTGATAATTACCGTGAGTAAAATTTTTAACCTAACAAGATAAAATAATCAAAAAGTGTTTTACACCTATGATTTTTTTTTTCTATTAATGAGGTTGAATTTAATTTTTTAAAATTATTGATTTATTTTTGGCTGTGCTGGGTGTTCATTGCTGCATGCAGGCTTTCCTCCGTTGTGGAAAGAGGGGGCTACTCTCTAGTTGCAGTGTGCAGGCTCCTCTTTGCAGTCACTTCTCCTCTTGGAGAGCACAGATTCTAGGGCTCTGGTGCTTCAGTGATTGCGGTTCATGGGCACTTTAGTTGTGACACACAGGCTTAGTTGCTCCAAGGCAGGTGGGATCTTCCTGGACCGGGGGTTGAGCTGCTGTCCCCTGCATTGCAAGGTGGAGTCTTTACCACTGGATTACTTACTTTTAAAGATTAGAATGAATATGTCACTAGTGGAATATATTAAGAAATTAGGAAAAACAATTAAATAGAAAGAAATGATTAGCTATAGCATTTTCAAAAGTCAAAATAACATGATATAGTGAAAAAAGTACATGCTTTTCACCAGATCAATCTGAATTTCAATGATATCTGTGACCATAATGATAGCTTACCATGAATAGTGTCAGATTCATTTTCTCCAAAGATGATGATTTAGGCCCAGGACCAGGGACTAGGTTTGATCTCTCAAGAGCTTTTGTGTAGCAGAGTTTTATTATAGTATGAAAAGCAACAGAGAAGCTCCTGACATAGATATCAGAAGGGGGACAAAGAGTGCCCCAATTGCTAGTCTTAGCAAGGGAGCTATATATATTTTTAATTGATTATTACAATAAATCAAAAGAATGCCTCAAGATTGTAAAGATCTTACTAGACTCACTTCTACAATTTACATTTTAATATGAGAGGATTAGAACTAACAATATAAAGATCTTACAAGACCCATTCCCACAATATACATTTTAAGATAACAGGATTAGTCAGAAGGTTTTCAAGGAGAAACTGTTCTCAAGTACAGAAGTTAAGCTGAGTTGTTTGCTGTGTAATCATCAGCTTAAAGAAAAAAATGTTTTGTCCTTTTCTCCTCTTTGAGGGCTCCAGTTTATCATAAATGTGTGTTGAATTTACTAAAGAGACAAAAAACGAGTATGCATAAAACTATACTGATGAAAGAAATCAAAGACAATACAAACAGATGGAGAGATATAACATTGGAAGGATCAATATTATGAAAATGAATATACTACCTAAAGCAATCTACAGATTCAGTGCAATTCCTACCAAACTGCCAATGGTATTTATCACAGAACTCGAATAAAAAGAAAAAAAAAAACAAATACAATTTGTATAGAAACGTGAAAGACTTTGAATAGCCAAGGCAATCCTGAGAAAGAAAAATGAAGCTGGAGCAATCAACCTTCCTGACTTCAGACTATACTACAAAGCTACAGTCATCAAGACAGTATGGTCCTGGCACAAAAACAGATATATAGGCCAATGGAACAAGATAGAAAGCCCAGAGACAAACCCATTAATCTATGGGCACCTTATCTTTAACAAAGGAGGCAAGAATATGCAATAGAGAAAAGACAGCATCTTCAATAACTGGTGGTGGGAAAACTTGACAGCTCTTAGTAAAGGAATGAAACTTTGTAACACCATAGACAAAACTGAGGACATTTCCTAACATCATAAACAAAAATAAACTCAAAATAGATTAAAGACTTAAATTTAAGACCAGAAACTATAAAGCTCTTAGAGGAAAACATACACAGTACACTCTTTGGCATAAATCACAGCAAGATCCTCTTTGACTCACTTTCTAGAGTAATGGAAATATAAACAAAAATAAACAAATAGGATCTAATTAAGCTTAAAAGCTTTAACAGCAAGGGAAACCACAAGCAAGATTATAAGACAACCCTTAGAATGGGAGAAAATAACATTAACAAATAACAAAGGAAACAACTGACAGAGGATTAGTCTCCAAAATATATAAGCAACACTTACAGCTCAATATCAGAAGGTCAAACAGCCCAATCAAAAAATGGGCAGAAGGGCTAAATAGACATTCTCCAAAGAAGACATACAGATAGTCAATAAATACATGAAAAGATGCTCAGTATCACTAATTATCAGAGAGAGACAAGTCAAAACTACCATGAAATATCACATCACACCAGTCAGAATGGCCATCATCAAAAAATCTACAAACAATAAATGCTGGAGATGATGTGGAGAAAAGGGAGCCCTCCTGCACTGTTGGTGGGAATGTAAACTGATATAGCCATTATGGAGAACAATATGGAGGTGCCTGTGGTGCAGTCGTAAAGAATCCACCTGGCAGTGCAGAAGATGGAAGAAATGTGAGTTCAATCCCTGGATTGGGAAGATCCCCTGTAGTAGGTAATGGCAACCTGCTACAATATTCTTGCCTGGAAAACTCCATGGATAGAATAGCCTGGCCAGCTATAGTCCACGGGGTCACAGAGAGTCAGACACAACTGGATGACTGATTATAGCATGGTTAGCACATGACCCAACAACCCCACTACTGGACATATACCCCGAGAAAACCATAATTTTGAAAGACATATTTACCCTAATATTCATTACAGCATTATTTACCCTAGCCAGGACATGGAAGCAACCTAGATGTCCATTGACAGACAAATGGATAAAGAAGAATTGGTACATATATGCAGTGGAATACTGCTACTGCTACTGCTAAGTCCCTTCAGTCGTGTCCGGCTCTGTGTGACCCCATAGACGGCAGCCCACCAGGCTCTCCCATCCCTGGGATTCTCCAGGCAAGAGTACTGGAGTGGGTTGCCATTGCTTTCTCCAAATGGAATACTACTCAGCCATAAAAAGGAACACATAAGAGTCAGTGGTAGTGAGATGGGTGAACCAAAGCCTGTTACACAGAGTGAAGTTAGTCAGACAGAGAAAAACAAATATCATATATTAATGCATATATATGGAACCTAGAAAAATGGTACCTATTTGCAGGGATGGAATGGAGACACAGATGTAGAAAACATACTTGAGGGCACAGCAGGGGAAGGAGAGGGTAGGACAAATGGCCAAAGTGGCATTGACATATATACACTAGCATGCATAAAATAGATAGCTGGTGAGAAGTTGCTTATAACACAGGGACCCCAGCCTGGTGCTCTGTGATGACCTAGAGCATTGGATTGGGGGAAGGGAGAGAGGCTAAAGAAGGAGGAAATATATGAATAATTATAGCTGATTGGCACTGTCATATGGTAGAAACCAACACAACATTTGTCCTCCAATTAAAAAATAAAAAAAGAAGAGGCAAAATAGNTATTTCATCTAATCAATAGTTTTCTCACCTGTTAAGTCTTATTAATAATAATACTTAGCTGAGAATTCCCTGGTGGTCCAGTGGTTAGAACTCTGAACTCTCACTATCAGGGGTGTGAGTTCAATCCCTGCACAAGAAAATAAGATCCTGAAAATTGCCAAAAAAAAAAAAAGTAATAGTACTTATATGAAAGACCTTAGCCTGATACTTGGCAAAGAATGCTAATTTAATCTCTCCTTCCTTCCTGCCTTACCTCCCTCCCTCATTTATAACATTAAGATTTTGATACCCATACAAAAGATTATCATTCATGATAAAATTATATAATACATGTGATAATATTTGTAAACTGTAAAATAGTATGTAATATTAATTAATACTTTTTAGAAATTATTATTATTTAAAATGTTTTAACTTACCCAATGTCATATATTAGGGACTTCCCTGGTGAATCAGACGGTAAAGCGTCTGCCTACAATGAGGGAGACCCAGGTTCAATCCCTGTGTTGGGAGGATCTCCTGGAGAAGGAAATGGGAACCCACCCCAGTTTTCTTGCCTGGAAAATTCCATGGACAGAGGAACCTGGTAGGCTATAGTACCTGGGGTCACAAAGAGTCAGACATGACTGAGCGACTTCACTTTCCCTTTCAAGTTCATATATCCAGTAAACAGTGAAGTCAATATCAAAATTCAACACCATGAATGCATAGTTTGTTCTCCTAACAGGTGTGCCATACTACCAATATTTCTATATTCCCCATCATGTCATTAACTACTGTGAAGAGGATTACTTCCCATTACTCAAAAGTTTAGGCAATAGGAATGCACATAGCAGGGCTACCCTAGTAGCTCAGCTGGTAAAGAATCCACCTGCAATGCAGGAGATCCCAGTTCTATTTCTGGGTTGGGAAGATCTCCTGGAGAAGGGATAGACTATCCACTATCCACTACAGTATTCACGGACTTCCTTGGTAGCTCAGAGGAAAAAGAACCTGCCTGTAATGCAGGAGATGTGGGTTCAATCCCTAAATTAGGAAGATGCCTTGGAGGAGGGCATGGCAACCCACTCTAGTATTCTTGCCTGGAGAATCCCTATGAACAGAGGAGTCTGGTGGGCTACAGTCCATGGGGTCACGAAGAATTGGACACAACTGAGTGATAAGCACAGCACAGGAATGTATCGATGAGAAGGTGTCACATGACAGGATTCTGAACAAAAGATGTGTCCCTGAAAATTCAATCTTACTGTATTTAATTCATAAACATTTGAATATCTATGATATGTCAGAAACTCTGGGGAAGTTATGAGAGATTTATCATTAAATTTAAATCCCATAGGTTAAAATTTTAAATCATGGCAGTTTTGTGTGTGTAACATAAATAAAGTAAGTGTCTTAGGAAATTTTATTTCTACCAAGGGTCAGTTCCTTAATCATCATGATCATTTTTATAGCTGATAGGCAATTAAGATAATTGAGATTGATTCCTTTCAAATACTGCAAAAACCTAAGTCTGATGTGCTAATGTCTTCAGAGAACCTAGATTGTACCCCCTGTTCACTAATAAGATTACTGATAAATTTAAACTAATGGATATAGAAAACCAGCTCAAAATGTATTCTGATAAGCTTATTTCCTGAACAGTCTGTTATCATATATTAATATTAACTTAGGAGAAATTCTCTCTTTTCTTGTAGGAAGCATGCTTCTTTAACACATTCAAGCATTACTGATATTCCTTTTTTATTCTAAAGATAATTTTAGAGGTTGCAAATAATAGAATTAGCCCATAGAACTGTGGCCATTTGCCTTCTGTGTTTCAAAAGTGCTCTGCAAATAATGCATCCAAATAGACATAATCTTAGAGATTTGTCTGCAGTATTTCTGTAGGGCTGGATGACACCTGAACCAGATACTAGTTCTTTGTCATGATAGATAAAATTCAAATTTGAACTCTGTGTCTCATAGGTAAAGTCTCATAAGTATGTGTTAAGGGCAGAGAGAGAGAGAGGGAGAGAACAAGGGAGTGAGAGAGAGAGAGGGAGAGGTATTAATGTAGATGTTGTTGTTTCGTTGCTAAGTCTTGTCCAACTCCTTGTTACCCCATGGACTGTATCATCCCAGGCTTTCCTGTCCTTTATTATCACCCAGATCTTGCTCAAGTTCACGTCCATTGAGCCAGTGATGCCATCCAACCATCTCATCTTCTGTCTCCTCTCTCCTCTTGCCCTCAGTCTTCCCTAGCATCAGGGTCTTTTCCAGCTAGTTGGCTCTTCCCATCAGTTGGCCAAAGTATTGTAGCTTCAACTTTAGCATCAATCCTTCCAATGAATACTCAGGGTTGATTTATAGCATGTAGCATTTTGCTATGACAGTAAATAAAATAACAAAATTTGTATTTTTGCTGCAAGTAAAATTAAACCTCTTAAAAAATTTTAATAATTTACATTAAGAAAACAATGACATTTGTCTAATACATGTTCAGCAAAATATTCAGTAATAGTTTTATATAGAGGTATTTATTGCTTAAAGAATTTTCTTGTTTATTGAGGTAATTTTTAAAAAATGATTAAACCTTTTCATTTTTCATAAAAATGGTGTTTTGTTTCTGACACTTAATAGTGTATACTATAATATTCCTAATATGATTGTAGATGCAGTCCAAGGATGGAATTTCTTGTTGAAAATTCCAATACCTCTGGGGAAAATAATGAATGGAATACTTCTAGGTTCCAGATCCTTGGAGGGTCCATTAGTTCAGACTGCCTGGGCCTCTTCCTCTTCCCTCTAGTCTCCCATCCTCTCAGTATATTTTCTTCTTCTTAAGCAGCTATCTCTTCCAGTTACCAACTTTGACTTCAAAGTTATTATTCTTGTCATTTTCTCATCTTCTGCATCTCTCCAAATACTTATATTAATATATTCTAAGTAAATTGTGCCTTAGAACACCATCTCAGCTACAATAGCTTTTTTAATCCTGATAGCATCTTTGTCATCTATGGTGCTTGCTAATGATGCTTGCAGCTCTTTCAGCTCTCATTGTCATAACACAGATATTAGGACTTAGCTACCAAATTGATTCCATCCTCCACCAACGTGATCACTTCTGACTAACATAGCCAAAAGGACCAGTTGATCCTCTTTTTTTCCAGATCGTATAGGTTTCAAATATGCATTTTTTAAAACCCAGAGATCAATTTTAAGAAGATATTGTAATGAATGTAATTCAAGAAATCATTATTTTTCTTTTTTAATTTTTACTTTAACTTTAGTTTACTTTACAATACTGTATTGGTTTTGCCAAACATTGACATGAATTCACCACGAGTGTACATGCGTTCCCAAACATGAATCCCCAACTCTTTATAAGGTAGGTCATTTTTAAAGTACAACCAATGCAGTTCAGTTCAGTCATTCAGTCATGTCTGACTCTGCTACTCCATGGACTGCAGCACGCCAGGCTTCCCTGTCCATCACCAATTCCTGGTGCTTGGTCAAGTTCATGTCCATAGAGTTGGTGATGCCATCCAACCTCCTCATCCTCTGTTGTCCCTGTCTCCTCCTGCCTCCAATCTTTCCCAGCTTCAGGGTCTTTTCTAAGGAGTCAGTTCTTCACATCAAGTGGCCAAAGTATTAGCGCTTCAACATCAATCCTTCCAATAAATATTCAGGACTGATTTTCTTTAGGATCAAAGTAAATTGACTGGTTTGATCTCCTTGCAGGTCCAAGGGACTTCTTCAACAGTTCAAAAGCATAAATTCTTTGGCGTTCAGCTTTCTTTATGGCCTAACTCGCACATCCATATGTGACTACTGGAAAAACCATAGCTTTGACTAGATGGACCTTTGATGGCAGAGTAATGTCTCTGCCTTTTAATATACTGTCTAGGTTGCTCATAGCTTTTCTTCCAAGGAGCAAGTGTGTCTTTTAATTTCATGGCTGTAGTCACAACCTGAAGTGTTTTTAGAGCCCAACAATATTCCGTAGGAACCTGGAATGTTAAGTCCATGAATCCAGGTAAATTGGAAGTGGTCAAAAGGAGATGGTGAATGAACATCGACATTTTAGGAATCAGTGAACTAAAATGGACCGGAATGGGTGAATTTAATTCATAGTGGTTAATGGTCAAAACAATCTCCAAGAAAAAGAAATGCAAAAAGGGAAAATGGTTGTCTGAGGAGGCTTAAAATAGCTGAGAAAAGAAGAAAAGTGAAAGGCAAAGGAGAAAAGTGCAACTAGAGGACATACTATTTGGCACTGATTAGTGAATTATTTGGCCTCCTGGATAGCTCACCTGGTACTGAGCTACCTGCCTGCCTTGGAGACCCCAGTTCCATCCCTGGATTAGGGAGATCCCCTAAAGAAGGGATAGGTTACCCACTCCAGTATTCTTGGACTTCCCTGGTGGCTCAGACTGTAAAGAATCCACCTGAAACATGGAAGACCTGGGTTTGACCCCTGTGTTGGAAAGATCCCCTGGAGGAGGACATGGCAATCCACTCCAGTATTCTTGCCTGGAGAAACCCCATGGACAGAGAGCCTGGCAAGCTATAGTCCACGGGGGTCACAAAGAGTCGAACACAACTGAGTGACTAAGCACAGCACAACACAGTGAATTATTTATTCAAAATTGTAATGTGTTTTACAATTAATTGTCCATTACTACAGACATTATTCAGTTTTTATAAAATAAAATAGAAAACAGTGAAAGCTCATTTAATCAAAGAACAGAAAATCTTTTTCAAATTAATCTTAAAAATTAGACATTTTCAGATTCAAATTCTTGAATAATCTTGGGAACACATTTTACACCTAGAAATATACTCAAATATACTTTCAGTCAGATTTCATGATTCTAAATCAGAAAATTCTAGTAGTATAATCATGATTTCTATAATCTATGCCAAAGTGGAAACATCATTTAATTAAGATTAATTTACAAAATTACCTTTCATTTTTGATTACATTGAATCTTGTTTCCTTAAACATGGCTTATATTCAGTGCCTCTTTAGTTTAGCTCTAAGGAATATATTAATAAATAAAAACTATGTTTTTTTTATTGATAATGTTTGTGAAGAAAATGACTGAAAAAGGTTTTTAGGCTCTGAACCACATTTTTGGAAATTAAGATATTGTTTCATAAGAAGAGAAGAGTCAGCCAAAGTCCTTACCACTATATATGAAACATAAAATATAAGAAAATTAGTCTCATGATGATAGCTTAAAATGAAAAGGAGATTGTGCCCAAAAAAAAGAATTATTAGAGAAATGCAAAAAAACTACAATGAGTTATCACCTTATGTCAGTCAGAATGATCACATCAAAATGTCTACAAATAATAAATACTGGAGAGGGTGTGTAGAAAAGAGACCCTCCTATACTGTTGGTGGGAATGTAAATTGGTACAACCAATATGGAGAATGGTATCGAGATTCCTAAAAAAAAAAAAAAAAAAGAGTTTCCATGTGATCCTACAATCCCATTCCTTGGCATATATCTGGAGAAAAAATAATAATTTGAAAAGATATATTCACTCTAGTGTTCATAGCAGCGCTATTTACAAAGGCCAAGATATGGAAGCCACTTAAGCATCCATTGACAGATAAATGGATAAAGAAGATATGGTACACACACACACACACACACACACACACACACACACACACAATGGAATATTAGCCATAAAAAGAATGAAGTAGAGTCATTGGAACATTGCAGGCTACAGTCCATGGGGTCGCAAGAGTCGGATATGACTGAGTGACTTTCAGTCACTACTACTACTACTTCACTACTACCAAATAGTCACTGCTGTATATAAAATAGATAACAAATACCTGGCACAGGGAACTACACTCAATATTTTGTAATAACCTATTTGGGAAAAAGGCCTAAAAAGGAATATACATGTATAACTGAATTACTTCATTGTATATCTGAAACTAACATAACATTTTAAATCAGCTATATTTCAATAAAAAGTAAAAAGACAAGAAAAAAAAAAAAGGAAGAAAAAGAATTGCCCTACTGCACTTTAGCAATTTCTTTTAGATAAGGGAGGGTCATGATGCATGAAGATTGAAGCAGAATCAGGAACGACTTTGTAATTTTCCCACACTTTGTAAATATCTCAACCACAGTTGTGAATTGAGCGTCTCCCTTAGATTGTAAGCAGTTCAGTGTAAGGGACTACCTTTTATGAACTGTGAGTGTTTAAACCAGAGCCAAAATCTTTCTAACCACCATTAATTGAATTTGTTACCTAGTTGAATTAAAGCTTTGGTAAATTAAACCTTCAACTTTACTTCTTGGGCAAGTTTCCTGTGGTCTAGAAACACAGGTAATAATAATTCTACATGCTTAAAGATATAATCAAGTCATTTTTCCATAACTAATTCATTTCTGTCTTATCAAAACTTTCAAAAGTATACCATGCAATGGTTTGGAAAATTTTGTTGATTTGCTTGATATCAGTTGTGCATATTTATTATGAATATCAGGGCTTTTTGCTTATAGTGATATCAGGGCTTAATTTATATTGTTTTCATACTATGAATGCACTTCAAACATTCATATGGTGTTTTCAACAAACAATAAACAGGTGTTGAAATTCAACATGAAAGCATTGTAGGCAATAAAGTCTACTCATGTAGATATAAAATGCATTATTTAAATTTATGTAGTTAGAACATTTGAAAAAAGTGTCTATATAACCAAGAAAAATAAAATAGTTATTACAGTCTAATGTACACTGAATGCAGAGTTCCAAAGAATAGCAAGAAGAGATAATAAAGCCTTCCTCAGCCATCAATGCAAAGAAATAGAGGAAAAGAACAGAATGGGAAAGACTAGAGATCTCTTCAAGAAAATTAGAGATACTAAGGGAACATTTCATGCAAAGATGGGCTTGATAAAGGATAGAAATGATCTGGACCTGACAGAAATGATCTGGACCTAACAGAAGCAGAAGATATTAAAAAGAAGTGTCAGGAATACACAGAAAAACTGTACGAAAAAGATCTTCACGACCAAGATAATCACGATGGTATGATCACTTACCTAGAGCCAGACATCTTGGAGTGTGAAGTCAAGTGGGCCTTAGAAAGCATCACTACAAAAAAAGCTAGTGGAGGAGATGAAATTCCAGTTGAGCTATTTCAAATCCTGAAAGATGATGCTGGGAAAGTGCTGCACTCAATATGCCAGCAAATTTGGAAAACTCAGCATAGGATACTGAAAAGCAGAGACATTACTTTGACAACAAAAGTCCGTTTAGTCAAGGCCATGGTTTTTCCAGTGGTCATGTATGGATATGAGAGTTGCACTGTGAAGAAAGCTGAGCACTGAAGAATTGATGCTTTTGAACTGTGGTGTTGGAGAAGATTCTTGAGAGTCTCTTGGACTGCAAGGAGATCCAACCAGTCCATTCTAAAGGAGATCATCCCTGGGTGTACATTGGAAGGACTGGTGCTAAAGCTGAAACTCCAGTACTTTGGCCACCTCATTCAAAGAGTTGACTCATTGGAAAAGACTCTGATGCTGGGAGGGATTGGGGGCAGGAGGAAAAGGGGATGACAGAGGATGAGATGGCTGGATGGCATTACCGACTTGATGGATGTGAGTCTGAGTGAAGTCTGGGTGTTGGTGATGCACAGGGAGGTGTGGTGTGCTGCGATTCATGAGGTCACAAAGAGTTGGACACGACTGAGCAACTGAACTGAACTGGATGTATATTGTTTTTATCAAATAATTACCTAATGAGACTATTCAATGGGAATTAAAAGAATTTAGACTGTCATAAATTTGAAAGGCCTTCCTTGATGGCTCAGTGATAAATAATCCCCCTGCCAATGCAGGAGTCACAGGTTCAATCCCTGTATTGGGAAGGTCCTCTGAAGAAGGAAATGGTAACCCACTCTAGTATTCTTGCCTGGAGAATCCCATGGACAGAGGAGCCTGGTGGGCTATAGTCCATGGGGTCACAAAAGAGTCAGACACAACTCAGCAACTAAACAATAACATAAACTTGAGAAATATAATTTTTTCTAATGTGTTTTAATTTCATGAACACCATTCAACATCTCAGGCCTTCCCGCTCTTTTTTGAACAGAAATGAAAATACAGTTGGTTTTGTTTCTTTCTCTAATTTGTTCCTTTCTCATGACGTGGTGGTTTAGTTGCTGAGTCCTGTCCTACTCATGGACTGTAGCCTGCCAGTTCCTCTATCCATGGGATTTCCCATGCCAGAGAATACTGAAGTGGGTTACCATTTCTTTCTCCATAGTGTTTTCCTGACCCAGGGTTTGAACCCAGGTCTCCTGCATTGCAGGCAGATTCTTTAGCACTGAGTCATCAGGGAAGCCCCTTTCTCTTGATTACAAGATAAACTTTAGATTTTTGTATACCTGGAAGTGAAAATCCATTGGTTGCAAACTATCTTAATTTTAGACTTGCCTGTAGCAAAGCATTTAAAGAGGTCTTTGTAAAAAGATGTTGACACTGAATTAGAAGCCGATTTCTTTTGTGTAGAGGCGGCTGAATGAGACCCATTAACTTCATTTGGAATTGAACAGCCACCCTGGGAAAGCTTGTCCAAGTGAAAATGAGCATAGTTAAATTTAAAGCAAGGTACATAAGAACATCTGAAAGTTTAATGTGATGCAAAGTATTTCAATGTGGCCTATTAGTCACACCTAGAAGACTATTTAAAAAGTCTAGACAGACAATAAACATAGCTACCAGAGAAAACAGAGATTCTAGATGCCCATGGGATTTTCCTTTATTGAGGAAATAATTTGAACTATGCATAAACCACTTTCTACTCTCAGATAACTTTTAGATAGGTTAATTTTAAGTGGGAAGGCACATTTAGATATTTTCTTAAAATGTGGCCTGGTTATTCCTCAGAACCTTATGGCTTTACCCTTCTGTAAACAAGAAACAAATAAGTCCCTTAAGCTTCTATTTTAAATACTCTAAGAGGGCTTGTCATTTAAAGATACTACTTTTCCCAGCATTTTTAGAAAGAAATAATTGATCTTTAATGGTAACTTCTGTAAATCCAGAACTCTATGTGTATATTTTACTATTTTTTTCTACTGTTGGGGAAAATTTTTACTTATATCTAGATTATATAACTATCCACCTTTAAGGACACACATGCCTGTATACACATGTATATTAATCTGTCTACTTTTGTGTTTGGAAGATAATTCTTGGAAAAGGTTATGTTAAAAGATAAGCTGAAACATGTTAAAATTTTCAGGAGTGTATTTGAGCATATGTCGGTTTAAATTGGGGAGTGCCAAACCAAAAGTGGTTAGGACCACTCCATTGATAGGAGTGGAGGGGGCTGTGGAGCAGAGGTGGGTTATACAGAAGATGAGGCAGCAAAGCAAGGAAATTATTTGATTGGCCATACCTTAAATAGTTACCTTATTTGGGAAAATTGGTTGTTGGTGATTGGTTGTTCTTAATTTTCTTGATTCCAATGCATTGTTTCTGACTTAGGTCTTGTGTTTTTTCAGTTTGTTCCTGTAGGCTACCAAAGCATAAGGGCTACAGAGGTCTAGTAGCCTCCTTGGTTAAACACATTAACAGAAGAATGGAATCAGTGTTTCTGTGCCTTGTAAATGCACATGTGGGGATTAAGGCCAAAGACAATAGACTTCTTTAGCACTGATTTATTTAACTTCCTAATTTCTAGTAAATACAGTCATCCCCAGGATCCATGGAATGTCATTCAAATTTTACAGAAGCATGGAAGCATAAAAGAAATCAGTTAAGGGTTTGATTATGACAATATTTACAGCAGTATCAGGATTTTACCAGAGATGGTGCTTATGGTTTCAAGTATATTTCATAAGAAACACACTAGTCATGAGCATGGCAGCAGCTGACAACCAGAATATGTTATAGGACATTTCATATTTATCAGAAAAAAAAAGACATTAATGAGGTTTGTGTAATTCTCTCTGTTGTTGTTGTTGTTCAGTAATACAGTCATATCTGACTCTTTGTGACCCCATGGACTGCAGCACACCAGGCTTCCCTGTCCATCACCAGCTTCCAGAGGTTGCTCAAACTCATGTCCATTGAGTTGGTGATGCCATCCAACCATCTCATCCTCTGTCTTCCCCTTCTTCTTTTGCCTTCAATCTTTCCCAGCATCAGGGTCTTTTCCAATCAGATTCTTCATGTCAGGTGGCCAATGTGTGTAGCTACAGCCTCAGCATCAATTCCTCCAATGTATATTATATTATTATTAATACATATTAATAATAATATATAATTTTATTAGTTCACACATTGAAATTCACCAATATCTCTGAAAATCACATACTAAAAAATACAATAGAGGAAAGACATAAATTGATAAATTCATCTCAAAGGTACTCTGTATTTAGAGGGAGTAAAAGCAAAATAATTACTTTAAGAAATTATGTATTTATGATATATATCTGTTTTCACCTGCCATGTCTGGCAATAGAGAACTCAGTTAAAAACAAAGGTTAAAAAAAAAGTTGGTAATCTCAAAAATATACAAGCAACTTATGCAGCTCAATTCCAGAAAAATAAATGACCCAATCAAAAAATGGGCCAAAGACCTAAATAGACATTTCTCCAAAGAAGACATACGGATGGCTAACAAACACATGAAAAGATGCTCAACATCANAATTTGTAAAAAGCAGTGCTTCTTTTCTCATTCCACGTCACCTCGTCTTATTTCTGTCCATCCCCTGAGACAACTGTACTGAGCACTGAACTCTTCTCTCTGCCCCCAGATTTCTAAATAATCCCTTTGTTGACATTCTGTGATTTTTTTTTAAAAGCCTTATCCATGGTTTCTTACTACAGAAGATGAGGAGTATCTTCTTTGTTTCATCCTTCCTAAATATTTCTCATTCATCTTCTCTAGGTATGGTTATGTCACATGTGTTTCTATAAATCTGATATTTATTATATAAATGATTGCTAATGGTGGTGTCAATCCATCTCTAGTAGCATTTCTTACTTCTTTTGTGTGATACGTTCCCCAGCATTCAATACTTGTTCCCTTCATTGGTTTAATTGTGTTACTAATGAGTTTTTCCAGTAGTCAGGTATGGTTGTGAGAGCTGGACTATATAGAAAGCTGAGAGCCAAAGGATTGATGCTTTTGAACTGTGGTGTTGGAGAAGGCTCTTGAGAGTTCCTTGGACTTGCAAGGAGCTCCAACCAGTCCATCTTAAAGGAAATCAGTCCTGAATATTCATTGGAAGGACTGATGCTGAAGCTGAAACTCCAGTACTTTGGCCATCTGATGAGAAGAACTGACTCTTTGGAAACGACTCTGATGCTGGGAAAGATTGAAGGCAGAAGGAGGAGACGACAGAGGATGAGGTGGTTGGATAGTCTCACTGACTCAATGGACATGAGTTTGAGTAGGCTCCGGGAGTTGGTGATGGACAGGGAAGACTGGCATGCTGAAGTCCATGGGGTTGCAAAGAGTCAGACATGACTGAGCAACTGAACTGAACTGAACTAAAGGAATTCCAAAAATTTCCCATAAAACTCCTCTAAATATACTCAAACATGTATGGTAAACTACCATTTTAAGTTTTCATTTATGTCATTATTTTCCATACAATTGCCATAGCATAATTTCCTATGAAATTTTCCAATATTTTACTTTTATTTTGGTCCAATTTGGATGATTTGTCTGTAGACCTGTTGCATGCCCAAGTCTTTATTTCTTTTAGGTTCTCTTTGCCTTAGTTAGTGACAACCACCTCCTGTGGGTTTTCCTAGAATATGTGGGGTCTCAGGGAAAGTATTATTTTGTTGGCCCCCTATAATTATAAACAATTCTATTTAAAATGTATAACAGAATTCACGATCTCCTTGGACCATAGTAAATAATTGATGAAATTTAAAAATAATTGTAAGACAAAATTATTCCTCATTACTCATAATGCTACATCATCCAGTGTGTTGCTTTTAAATACTGGTTTCCGAAGGCTGTCTTAGATTTTACTGTGCTTGTTTGATGATGACTCCAATAACACATCTTACACAGGGAATGTAGGAAAATAGGAATAATTTTTTTTCTTGTCTTGTTGAATTTATTGTTCAACACATGTGGTATAGTGTAAATGCAGAACAATACACCTTCCAACCATATCTCCTCTTGAACTCTTTATGCCAGAACTACTTCATCCCTAGTGACCTTCTTCAGTGTTGATCATGTCCCTGTTTTTCAACACATTGGGTGAGACGCTCAAGGAATACACCCCAGTGTCCACTGCAGCACTATCTATGCTAGCCAAAACATGGAAGCAACCTAAATGTCCATCAACAGAGGGATGAATAAATAGGTGGTACATATATACAATGGAATATCACTCATCCATAAAAAGAAACAAACTTTTACCATTTGCAGAGATGTGGATGGACCTAGAGACTGTCATACAGAGTGAAGTAAATCAGAACGAGAAAAACAAGCATCTTATTATATCGCTTGTATGCAGAATCTAGAAAAGTGAAATAGATGATCTTATCTGTCAAGCAGAAATAGAGACACATATATAGAGGGCAAACATATGGATACCAACAGGGAAGGAGAGGCTAGGAGGAATTGGGAGAATGGGATTGGCACTTATACACTATTGAGACTATGTATAAAATTGATAACTAATGAGAAGCTACTGTATAGCATGGGGAATTTTACTCACTGATCTCGTAACCTATATGGGAAGGAAATCCCAAAAAGAGGAGGTATAGGTAAACATATATATATGTATATATATGATTCATTTTTCTGTGTAGCAGAAACTAACACAACATTGTATAGCAACCATATTCCAATAAAAATTAATTAAAAAAATAGATAACCTTCTTAGGAAGCACCTCCTAATTACAAAAAAAAAGAGAGAAAAGCTGTATGTTGGCATACAATCCATATGACAATCCATGTGTTTGTGTATGTATGCATATAATGCATATATTCTTGTGTCTATACATATGTGTATTTACATATATGTTATATTAATCTTCACAGGCAGTACTAGTGGTAAAGAACCCTCTTTCCAATGCAGGAGGATGTAAGAGATATGGTTTTGATCCTTGGGTTGGAAAGATCGCCTGGAGCTTCAGGGTTAGGAAGCTCCTTGGGTTTTGATCCTTGGGTTGGGAAGATCCTAGGGCTTCCCTGACAGATCAGTTGGTAAAGAATGCTCCTGCAATGCAGAAGATCCTGGTTCAGTTCCTGGGTTGGGAAGATCTGCTGGAGAAGGGATAGGCCACCCACTCCAGTATTCTTGGGCTTCCCTTATAGCTCAGTTGGTTAAGAATCTTCCCGCAATGCGGAAGACCTGGGTTTTATCCCTGGGTTGGGAAGATCCCCTGGGATTGGGAAGATCCCCTGGAGAAGGGAAAGGCTACCTATTTCAGTATTCTGGACTGGAGAATCCCATGGACTGTTATAGTATATATATATATATATATACACTCACATATATATATATGAACTTAATGCATCTTTAAAAATTAAGTTCTATTTCATATTTTAGTAAGTCAAGGTTAAAAACTCTACTGTAGAAACATTGACTACAATAGAATTTTATTTAATTTGTCTCTTCCCATTCAAAATGTTACTGAAAATCACATGAGTGAATGAACTTAGTTGTGAGTATTGGTAAAACAAAGCAGCTGATGCTTTCTTCCACCATTGAAGAATCATTAAACAAAATAAAATTTTGTCATTTTCCTTCTTCAAGAATTTAGCTATTAATTCATTAAAAGGGAAGGTTTCTTTTTTGATTGTCCTGTGTTGGCAAGGTACAAGTTGTATGAAGGTCCATTTTTACTTATTTTACTGCTCAGAATACAATAATTTATTTCCTGTACAGAGTAAACTTTTAAAAGCAGAGAGCAAATAATAGTTGTTTTTTGTAAATTGCAAAATAATAGTTGAAATTTTAAAATTAAACTCAATAGCATATTTCATTCTTGCACATTGAAATGTATTTATACATGTATTTGAATGAGGAAGAAGACCATTTATGTGAGGGGACTTTCTTTGGTAGTGTTCTGCAGACTGGATAAAGCTTAGAGATACAATAAATATTGCTGGAGAAAAGAATGGCAGAACCCAGTCAGTCTCCACATGCACAACGAACTGTTTTTTCCACCACGATATGGAGCCTGGAAAAACTGTCACATAAAACATTTTTCTAAATGTTTTTCCTATTAAAAAAATAAACGTTTTATTTTAAAATAATTTCAGACTTACAGAAAAAGATACAAAATTTACTCAGAGAATTTCAGTAAATCTTTCACATATTAAGAACCTAATATTATTTATCAACCTCCCACATTTAGCACCTTGAAACAGCAAGCATTTATTATCTCACACAGTGTCTGGATGTCAGGAATCTAGGAACACTTTAGCTGAATGATTCTGGTTCAGTTTCTACATGAAGTTGTCGCCAAGCTATTGACTAGGGCTGCTGTCATCAGAAAGGACTGGAAAATCTGCTTTTAAACATTTATGGAAGTTGACAGGCAGCTTTAGTTCTTTGATTTGACCTGTGGACTTCCCCATAGGGCTACTCACCTGACAGGACAGTTAGCTTTCTAGAGAGAAGGGAGCAGGCAATGGGAGAGGAGGCAGGGAAAAAAGGGAGAGATACCTTTTATGACATAATTTCAGATTCATGCTCCCTGATTTCTTATTCTTTTTGATAGAAGCAAATCACTAAATCCAGGCCAAACTCAAGGGGAGAGGAATTGCCCTGTACTTCTTAAAGGAAGAAGTAACAAGCATGCATATATTTTTAAAGCCACTGACCCAGCTTACCCAAATGTTAGTAATTTATTCTATATGCCTTACCATTCTCTTGTCCTCTCTTAATATTTACTTTTTTTTGGAGGGGCCTTTTGAAAGCAAGTTCTAGACATGATGCCTCCTTCTAAAAGCTTAACTATATATTTGCTAAAAGCAAGGCCATTCTGCATAACCACTGAAATTTTCAAAATCAAGGAAGTAACACTGATACAATATTATTGTCTAATACACAGAA
This sequence comes from Redunca redunca, assembly GCA_006410935.1. Lineage (NCBI taxonomy): Eukaryota > Metazoa > Chordata > Mammalia > Artiodactyla > Bovidae > Redunca > Redunca redunca. The sequence continues at coordinate 117,665 of SJYQ01010462.1, read as the reverse complement.
CTTATCAAGTTTTCCAGTTATCCTACTAATGGCCTTGTTAAAAGAAAAAAATATATATAACTTGGTCTTTGACCAATTCATAATTAGTTAATGAATTTAGTTGCTATAGGTTTTTCCCCCCTCTCTCTTCTTTCTTTTTTCTTCTCTTCCCTTTTCTCTTCTCTCTCCCTTCCTTCTTCCCTCTCCCTTCTTCCCTCCCACGTCCCTTCTTCCCTCCCCCCGTTTTCTTTCCTATCATTTAATGTAGAACAACAACTTAGGTTTTTTTGTTTTCCATGATCTTGACTCTTTGAAATCTAAATAATTTTTATTTTGTACATTGTTCTTCAGCTTTGAATTATCTGAGTATTTTTCATTGTTTGATCCTGGTTATGTATTTTGGGAGCAGTAGCACCATGTATGTGATTCTCTGTGCTTCTCAGAGTATCACATGAGAAGATACATATCTGTCTCTAATTATTACTACCTTTAACTTTTATCATTTGGTTAAAATGGTGCTTACCAGGTTTCTCTACTTGAATGTCGCTATTTTCCCTTTGTAGGTAGTAAGTACCATATAGGGATATACTTTGATATTGTGTCAATATATTGTTTCATTTTATTGTTTCATGATGGTTTTTTTTGCCTGAAAGAATTAGTGCTGTGGTGGCTTTCACACAGTATTTAACTAAATAGTTAGGCTAAACATTTACCAACATGTAAATAAATGGATGAGATGTTTAGATAGCATCGCTGACTCAGTGGGCATGAATTTGAATAAACTCTGGGAGATAGTGGAGGACAGAGGAGCCTGGAGTGCTGCAGTCCACAGGGTTGCAAAAAGCTGAACATTACTTAGTGACTGAACAACATACTAGTGAGTAGGCAGTGCTGAAACTGAGCATCCTAGGATTAAGAAATCAAGTAAAGATACCATGTATAACAGAATCCATGCTTCTCACTTCAAATAATTTCAGATGCAGAAAGGGAGGAGGATGGTTTGCATTCTGTGTGTACACATGTGCGCAGGTATTTCTTGGCTGATTTCTCTAAAGGGTCTTAAGTCAGTGATCCTAGTAACAATGACATACTTAGCACCTAGAACCCGCATTTGATTTCTAAGCCAACTAAGAGTGACCAGATTTCTTGGTGAAACTGCTGATTTCAGGATTGGTGCCGGCAAGGTACCAAAAGATCTTGAAACATTTTGCTATGCCAGAAATAAGGAAAGTCTCAAAGAATGATGGATGCAGATTAGAAAGATACAGGAACCAGCTTTAAAGGCCTCCCAATAAACAAGTTTAAGTACTTTGACTATAAAAATATATAATGATAGTAATAGATTACAGAATATAATTAAATACTTCTTGAAAAAATACATACCGAGAAGGGAAAGCTCTCTCTTAACAGACAGAGAGCTAATAAATGCATAATTAATGAGAGAATGAGAAAACTGTCATACTTTAATAAATCCCATGAAATGCTCTTGGTAAGCTGAGCAGTTGATAATTCATGTCCACTTCATCTGTGTATGATTAATTACTCTGGGGTTTGGGTTTGGCCTGAATAGAATTGATTGCATTTATTGTGCAACTCTTAGCCTGCTAGTTTTCTTCTACATTTATATATGAACATGAATAAAACTTTTATGATTAGAGAAATAAGCTTTAGTTACTATAAATTATTTTATTGTGAATTATTTTATTTATAACTCTCAAATCCATATGAAAATATTGCCTGAAAAATGCCTGGCACGGGTGTCCTCGTGCTGTTCATGAGAACTTCAATCTAGATAAAAGCTATAGTTCTCATTCCCCTTGAAATAGAAAATCTGATAAATGCTTTTATTTCTTTACTGACAGTTTTATCTCTGAAGAGTTAACAAGAGTTAAAGGAACTGCTTCTCTGAGAAATCATCACAGAAAAGGAAGTGATGGTGGGTGACATGAAAGTGATGGAAATAGAGATACTAATCATATCATTAAACTGTCTGAAATAGCTGTGAAAGGTAATATCCATCATTGTTAGGCTTGCACAATAAACTTGAGGAAAGAACATTGCAATATTTTACCAAAACTTTTCAAATTTCAAATTTACCCCATCATAGAAAATTTTTATTTCTAAAAACATGAATTTATGATATTTTGCCTTAAAATTGGTCAGATTGGCAATAGCTTGAAAGGTAGTTTGAAACTGTTAGTGAGGCATTTATGTTATGGTCTTGCTAATATTTCACTTGTATTTCTCAATTATCCCAATGACCCATTCAATCCCGATAAACAGTCATACACACCACCATGACCTAACTACACATATACATATATACACGTACAGAAAATTCACAAATCTCTCTAGTCTGGCATTTTACATTTGCATTTTTCCAAAAATGCTCTGCTCTGTGACATTTGTGTCTGACACATTTGTGTCTTCTGCCTGGTACAATATAATTTTTCCCTGGACCCCTATTATTTCTGCCTTTAGGTAGTCAAGTAGTCTTCCTCATCCTCTAAGACCCAACTAATTTCCACATCTTCATTGTTTCCATTATACTCTCCATATACCTTTCTCAATGCATATCTAAGAATTTTAACAAGCTTCATATAATCTATCTCAAATATGATACTATGTTTCTTAACATTAGGGGCTTTAACTTTGTTCTCCTTTGACTTTGCAGTAATATTCACACTGTATGAATCAAATTCAATACATATTTGTTTTTTGTGAGAAATGAAATTTATGTTTGGAACATATAGCCACTAAAATGTAAAATTCACTAAAATATAGAATAGTATCTGGCACATAATAGTCTAAACATGATTAAATAAGCATTTGTTAAGTATTCACAAATACAGGGAGGGAGGAGGGAGGGGGCTTCAGGATGGGGAACTCGTGTATACCTGTGGCAGATTCATACTGATGTATGGGAAAACCAATACAATATTGTAAAGTCATTAACCTTCAATTAAAATAAATAAATTTATATTTTAAAAAAATAAAAAAAAAGAAAAGAGGTGAACATCAGTAGGCACCATTAAACTTCCACATGGTTTATTCCAATGAGCAGTTTTTATTTAATAAAAGTTCAAATTCTAAAGATGGGAGCAGCTTCCCTGCAAAAATGGAAAGTTAAGAGATACTTGGAGTAACAGGCAAATTTGGTCTTGGAGTACAAAATGAAGCAGGACAAAGGCTAACAGAGTTCTGCCAAGAGAACACACTGGTCATAGCAAACACCCTCTTCCAAAAATGAAAAAGATAACTCTACACATGGATATCACCAGATGATCAATAAAGAAATTATATTGATTATAATTTTTGTAGCCAAAGTTGGAAAAGCTCTATACATTCAGTAAAAATAAGACAGGGAGCTGACTGTGGCTCAGATCAAGAACTCCTTATTGCAAAATTCAGGCTTATATTGAAGTATGTAGGAAAAACCAGTAGGCTGTTCAGGTATGACCTAAATTAAACCCCTTACAATTATACAGTGGCAGTGACAAATAGATTCAAGGGATTAGATCTGATAGATAGATTGCCTGAAGAACTATGGATGGAGGTTTGTAACATTGTACAGGAGTCTGTGATCAAAACCATCTCCAAGAAAAAGGAATACAAAAAAAGCAAAATAGTTGTCTTAGGAAGCCTTAAAAATAGCTGAGAAAAGAAGAGAAGCTGTAGAAAATTTGTAAAGAAATGGGAATATCAGACCACCTTACTTGTCTCCTGAGAAACCTCTATGCAGGTCAAGAAGCAGCAGAACCAGACATGGAACAATGGACCTGGTTCAAAATTGGGAAAGGGTATGTCAAGGCTGTATTTTGTCACTCTACTTACTTAACTTGTATGCAGACTACCTCATGTGAAATGCTAGGCTAGATGAAGCACAAGCTGGAATTGCCAGGAGAAATAGCAATAACCTCAGATGTGCAAATGATACCACCCTTATGGCAGAAAGCAAAGAGGAATTAAAGAGCCTCTTGATAAAGGTAAAAGAGGAGAGTGAAAAAACTGGCTTAAAACTCAACATTCAAAAAACGAAGATCATGGCATCCAGTCCTATCACTTCATGTCAAATAAATGAGAAAACAAAGGAAACAGTGATGGGTTTATTTTCCTGGGGTCCAAAATCACTGTGGACTGTGATTGCAGCCATGAAATTAAAAGATGCTTGCTCCTTGAAACAAAAGTAGTGACAAATCTAGACAGCGTATTAAAGAGCAGAGACATTAATTTGCTGACAAATGTCCATCTAGTCAAAGCTATGGTTTTTCCAGTAGTCATGTATGGATGTGAGAGTTGGACAATAAAAAAGGCTAAGTGCTGAGAAATCGATGCCTTCGAACTGTGGTCTTGGTGAAGACTCTTGAGAGTCCCTTGGACAGCAAGGGGATAAAACCAGTCTTCCTTAAATGAAATCAACCCTGAATATTCACTGAAAGGACTGATGCTGAAACAAGCTCCAGTACTTTGGCCACCTGATGCGAAGAGGCGACTCATTGGAAAAGACTCTGATGCTGGGAAAGATTGAAGTCAGGAGGAGACAGGTTGACAGAGGATGAGATGGTTGGATGGCATCACTGACTCCATGGACATGAGCTTGAGCAAACTCTAGGAGACAGTGAAGGACAGGGAAGCCTGGTGTTCTGCTGTCAGTGGGGTCACAAAGAGTCAGAAAATAGTTGTTACATCAAACTGTACAAATTTTGAAGGAATTCTATTTCTAAAAAAACTGAAATAAATTACAAATGTAAGAAACAGATCATCAGTAGATACCTACTGTGTGTGTTTTTGTTATTGTGCTCAGTTGCTCAGTCGTGCCTGACTCTTTGTGACTCTGTAGGCAGACTGTAGCCCATCAGACTCCTCTGTCCAACGGATTTTCCTGGCAAGAATACTGGAGTTGGTTGCCATTCCCTTCTCCATGGGATCACTGGGACCAGGGATCTAACCCTCATCTCTGTGTCTCCTGCATTGCAGGCAGAATTTTTACTGCTGAGCCATTATCTACTTCATTGTCAGGATAGACACTGAGATGAAAACTTCAGTTTAATTTAACTCATAGTCTGGAAATAGAGGAAATATAGATATTATTTAAATATATAATGGTTCAGAATCTTCAAAAACTGATGATAGACATAAATGAATATCAAGAAGCCTAAACCCACCTAGAGATATATCTAGACAGTTCATGGAAAAGCTGCTGAAAACCCCAAACAAAGTCAATCTTAAAAGGAACATGAAGGATGAAAACAAAAGCTTCAAAGACGTATCATTAATACTGAAGATTATTTTTCAAAATAAACTATGGAAACCAAAAGTAGAATAATAGCTTCAAGTAGGGAGAGCATATGATTTCAACATAGACTTCTATATAGAGCAAAAGTTGTCCTTCATAAATTAAGGTAAAATAGCGACTGCATCACCAGTGAATACACATTAAATGGAAATGTAAAGAGCAGTTGTAGAAATAGTATTTACAGCTGAAAACTATAATAATCAGATAAAGAAAATGGAACAAAAAAGTAATAATGTGGATAAATACAAATAATGTTATGCTGCTAAGTCACTTCAATCGTGTTTGACTCTGTGTGACCCCATGGATGGCAGCCCACCAGGCTCCTCTGTCCCTGGGATTCTCCAGGCAAGAACACTGGAGTGGGTTGCCATTTCCTTCTCCAATGCATGAAAGTGCAAAGTGAAAGTGAAGTCGTTCAGTCGTGTCCGACACTTAGCGACCCCACAGACTGCAGCCTTCCAGGCTCCTCCATCCATGGGATTTTCCAGGGAAGAGTACTGGAGTGGGGTGCCATTGCCTTCTCCAAATAATGTTATATTCAGTTTAAATTTATAGAGGCCTAAAATACATGAAAGTAACAGCATANTTTAGTGGCTGAGTAATACTCCATTGTGTATATGTACCACAGCTTTCTTATCCATTCATCTGCTGATGAACATCTAGGTTGTTTCCATGTCCTGGCTATTATAAACAGTGCTGCGATGAACATTGGGGTACATGTGTCTCTTTCTATTCTGGTTTCCTTGGTGTGTATGCCCAGTGATGGGATTGCTGTGGAGAGTTAATATCCTTCCCTTGTGCATGATATGAACAAGCTATTTATACATATTATACTTGGTGAATCAGGGATGGTGTGGATAGAAAAAATAATTTAGAAAGGGAAAATAGAATAATACATAGAACTAGTATGCAAGTGGCAAGAAAAAAGAAATAAAGAACAGATGGGGGAAAGTTCAGAAAAAAGTTGACTTACATATATGTTGTTTATAAGAAAAACATAAATAATTTGAAAATAAATATATAGAAAATATATTATACAAAGATTAATCAAGAGAAAGTTGTCAAAATGTATCAATAGATTTAAAAATAAGAGCATAATAGATATAAAAAGGAACAAATAATGATAGAATCATCAGTTTAATATGAAGATATAAGTATATCATCCATGTTTTTTCAGTGGAAGAATGGATAAATGGAGACTTAAAAAAATATTTTTGTAATAAAGCAAGGTAAATGCTGTGCTACATGCAGCAGTAAGGATGTATCTCAGAAGCCATGAGATTCATAAATCTTATAGAGTCTATAATTTTATCTATATGCTCTTCAAAAACAGATGCTACCTGACCTTGAAGATGAGGATGATAGGGTTTGAAAGAGAATATGGGGCATCTGCATTGCTAGTAATGTTCTGCTTCTCATTCTGAGTGGTAATTCCATGGATATGTTCCTATTGTGCTGATTCATGAAGGTATACATTTATGGGTTGTGTTTCTTCATATATGTCATACCTCAATAAAAGGCTTATTTTTTAAACAAGTATGTTGGTATAAAAGTCATTAAAAAAATAAAAGGACTTGTTTATTAAAGATAACATAATGCTGGAAGTAAAGTTAACATAACACAAAATGAATGTAATAGCAGTCCATATATTTTTGGAAGGGATAGATGGCTACAACTTGGCTTAAAACTTTTTAACAACCAAAATAAAATGCAAACATAATTATAAAGATGTACAATCTCCATAAGTTGAAGACAAACTGTGAAACAGAGTAGTAAAAATATTCCTGGTACAGAGACCACAGAGAAAATTCCTATTCATTCTCAAAAAAAGAAAAAAAATGCACTATCTACTAAACGTTGTGTTCAACAATAACTTTAAAGTAAATATAGAGATGTTTCAAAAAACTCGAAGTTTAATTCATCGAAACAAGAAACTAAATGGTAGGAATATTTGGGAGGGGAGGAGACTTAAGCAAAATCCCATATTACAATTTTTAAAGACAGGTTTCATTAGTTTATCTAGAGTGAACATAATGTTTCTTTTAAGTCAATTTTTGACAATCCTTCCTGTCAAGGTCACATTCCCTCACAACTTGGAATACAACTAATCTGTTCTGCCAGTTTGTGTAGGGCCATATGCTGCAACAATCAGTGAAACAGAAGGTAAGATTAACATCCTCTCTGGAATGTGAGGAGCCTAGAAGGGACAGGTGCCTGACCAGAAGGCCATGGCGTATTCACACAGAGGTAGACCTGAGTAGCTCCTGCCAAGCTTCTCTCCTCAAAATAAAAGCTTAGGATATGTTCCAGCATATATACGAACAAGTAATAATGTCCATAAAGTTCTGAGGATTATAGGATGATTGCAAAGATTTGATTTGGGAATATTTTCTGTAAATGAAACATCTCAAATATTACTTCTTTTTGCTCTCTTCTACCATCACCACACCATCAATGGCTCTGATAAACATTTACTATATTATTTACCCTGCAAAGAACTTACATATATTATCCACTTGGAACCTCAAATAGTAATGGCAATGACAGTAAATGTCATCAAGTAATACTGATTGTATATCAGTCATCATGTTAAGATCTGTATATAATTATTATCATCCAGACAATTTAATCCTCCAGTGTTTTAAGAATTACCTTAATAGTATCATCTCTGTTAAATACATGAGGAGAATTAAAGTGTAGGAAAGTTGAACATACAAAGATGAATTTCAAGAACTAAGGTATGAACCTAGGTCTTTATGATTCTGTCAATTAGATGCTCAAACTACATATATCTGTGTGTATGTGTATGTGTCTATGTGCCTATTGTCTGTCAGTCAGTTTCTTTTACTTCATTATTCTTATTGGTAAAAAACTGATAGATATAAAGTGAGGATCAAAATTGTATACAGATATTAAAAATTTTAAAACCCAGCTTAAACCTAAAGGGAGAGCAGCACTCTTCTGTCATCTTCTAGATTTGAAGACACCTGGGCCTGCTTCAGTTCAGTGCAGTTCAGTTCAGTCCTCAGTCGTGTCTGACTCTTTGCAACCCCATGAATCGCAGCACGCCAGGCCTCCCTGTCCATCACCAACTCCCGGAGTTCACTCAGACTCGCATTCATCGAGTCCGTGATGCCATCCAGCCATCTCATCCTCTGTCGTCCCCTTCTCCTCCTGCCCCCAAGCCCTCCCAACATCAGAGTCTTTTCCAATGAGTCAGCTCTTTGCATGAGGTGGCCAAAGTACTGGAGTTTCAGCTTTAGCATCATTCCTTCCAAAGAAATCCCAGGGCTGATCTCCTTCAGAATGGACTGGTTGGATCTCCTTGCAGTCCAAGGGACTCTCAAGAGTCTTCTCCAACACCACAGTTCAAAAGCATCAATTCTTTGGCGCTCAACTTTCTTCACAGTCCAAGTCTCACATCCAGACATGACCACAGGAAAAACCATAGCCTTGACTAGACGGACCTTAGTCAGCAAAGTAATGTCTCTGCTTTTGAATATACTATCTTAGAACTCCATATTGATTTAGGTACCTAGTCAGAAAATCTGGAGGCTTCTGGACCCGCTGAATCAGGCATTGATTATCTTTACTTAGATAACATTCCTTTTCTATTCTTTATTAATAATACTCTTTGATGGTGACTTTTTCCAAATGATCTCAATAGTAATTTCTAACAAAACACTTCACTTGCCTACTTCACCAAAGGGAAGTGTTTGGCACATGAATGCAGTTAAGTCCATCAGTCTTTGAAACTGAATCTTGAGCTCAAGGACATAAAACAGAGCAGAATTATTCTAATGGCAACCCTTAAAAAAATTCCAAGGTTGGAAATAAGAGGACACAAATGTGGGTTTTGCCTTTGCAAAGCTTGAATACTAACAGCAACACTTGCGTTATATGTGGATTGTTGTTGTCATTGTTCAGTTGCTAAATCATTTCTGACTCTGCGACCCCATGGACTGCAGCATCCTAGACTCCTGTCCTGAAGTATCTCCCGAAGTTTCCTCTAATCCATTGAGTTGGTGATGCTATATAATGGAGATTACAAAGTTTCACTTCATAGAGGTCATCTCCTTGCATCTTAAAGCAATTAAGAGAGAAAATTTTTATGAAAGAACATTTCCATTAGTACAATAATTTCTATTTATGGAAACGGGAGAGAGAAAGAAATAGTAGAAAGTAGTAAATTAACTGGTGTCTGGGGAAACTGCTACTGTGGCAAGTGTATTTACAAAAAGTTCCAGCATTATTTTATCTTAAGCAAATGTGATCCCATTTAAATTGTTTCCTCAAGGTGCAGAAGCTAGACAGAACACAAAATTTGCTTCCTTTTGGCATCCCCAAAGCCACCTCATTTCCCAGTATCCCCACCATTAATTTCTGATTCTTAAATTACACAATATTATCTAGGTATTTTGTAACAGGGATTATGCCTGTGAAGCTCAGTATTTTATTTAATTATTTACAATTCAGAACTAATATCAAGTGAACTAATATCAATGTAAATATTATTTACATTTAAAAATTGCCTATGTTAAGTAGCAATGATTAATTTGTAAGGATCATGGAAAAGATTGCCCAGCCTTGATACGTGAATCTTGACCTTTTACATATTTTGAATCTCATCAGTTCTGCTAGATTTGCTGTGAAATGAACAGGACAGATAACCTTCTAAGGTATGGAGGAGGCATTAGCTGAAGCAGGGAAGAAAAAAAAAAAAAAGAGCTGTTCAGTTAAATATTGGCAATACAAGGAAGCTCCTCAAAGGAGCACTTTTACTAAAGTAGAAATATTTTGGACTTTTAAAATAGCACTCTCAAACTTTAGTTATTTTTTTCAGTATTAAGAGAAAACTGAACAGAAGTTATTATCTAATGTTTTATTAATTAAAAAATGAGAATCTAGAGGAAAGCAAGGTAACATTTCTTATCTGGAATGTATCCCAAGGAAATATTAGATCTGTCTACCTCCCTGTCTGCTTATCTCACTGTACTTTCTAGAAGACTCAATGTGGGTCAGGCTTTCAAAAACATAACTGAACTATGTTGCAAGTGTATTTTCAGTTTGAGGAACAAAGAGGATAAAACCTGTCTTTATTAGTTCATTTCACCCACAAAGGAAGCAGCTGAGAGTGAGAGTGCCATTTTCTAATCCTGTTCTAACTCTAGTCTAAATAGTATAATCATCTTCATATACAATATTTTCTTTTGTCATCTATGACTCTAATAAACATATACATCCATGTGTGTTGTCAACATAGTTTCTGATTGTGAATGGAATGACAATTCTCAGTGCCTAGCCTTCCAGCCCATATGTCATGGATCCCTAAGATGATATGTAAATGTTGAAATTGCAAGTCAGTGACACAACTGGGAGCTTGATTCTTTCTCTGAGGAATTACAAAGTAGAAGTTCTCAGTAAGTGTTAGAGACAAATAAATTATATAGTTTAAATAAAGAGAAGACAATAAATTTTAGCATATCTGGAAAAGTATTATATCCTTTTTCAGCTTTACTGGAATATAATTGGCATATAACATTGTATACGTTTAAGGCATGCAGCATGGTTTTATATGTTCATATATTATAAAATGATTACCACAGTGGAGTTAGTTAATGCCTCTAACACCTCACCTAATTACCTTTTCTGTGTGTATAATGGTACATTTAAGATCTATTTCCTTAGCAACTTCAACAATAATGAAAAACCCAAAGGAACTGAAATACCACATCAAAAACCTGTTTCTCATTTACAAAATTAAAATTAAGATTTTAAATAGCCTGCCTTCTTTCAACTCATTTCTATTAGTGCAGTTGCATAGATGATTTCTCAAGTGGTTGTAACCTTTATCCACAACTCAAACACTAAGTTCTAGTGTTTGATATGCAAAGTATACCAGGTGGTATGTAATAAATAAAAGATCACTGTCCTTGGCCATTGCCACATTAACAAGTCTGCTGCCCACAAATACTAAAACATATCAGGAAAGCTATCCATGCTCCTGAGATTTAAGATATATCAAATATTCCCTTTCATTATGCTCTATGAATTTAGAAACTTGGAAAAAATTAATATATCAATAATCAATATCTATCCTAGGGGGAAAATAAGCTTTTTAATGAAAAATAAAGTTTTCATTCAATAAAATATGACATGTATATTAAGTACTAGGTTAATTCAGGATATAGGCAGATAAGAATACATAGTCTCTGTCCTCACAAAACACACACCGTAGTGAAGAGAGCAGTGTACAGTTCTAATATATAAGCTAATTGGTCATAAGAGAGATAAAGTATGTCAGAAGATCACAAAGTGAAGTGTGATAAATCCTGTTTGAGAACATACGGATTCTTCAAGATATAGGAGCCTTTGGCCCTTAACTTTGGGTGATACAGAAAACATCTTCTTAAATGCTGATAGGAAGAATTTCCCAGTGAAGCTAACTCTGGCCAAGAATCTGAAAGTACAGAGTGCAGAAGTGCTCCCTCAGATTTCTTAATTTCTCAGGTTTTCCTAATCTTGGCCTTATAGTTTTTGAAGAGTATTTTGTAGGTATTTTATAAGTTTTTTTAAAAACTTATTTGTCATTCATATGATAGGTTCACATTATGCATTTTAGAAAGAATATCAGTAGGGTGATATTTTCAATGCTGTGTCCTTTTCAATGCATTGTATTAGAGGTACATTATGTCAGTATGTCCCAGTATTGTTGATATAGCAGTGTATTATCAGATCTCTTCCTTGCTTAGAGTTTGACTTGGGTAGAAGAGTGGTAAGCAGGCAGTAGTTCTCTCAAAATATCTTTTCCAAGATTCCAGTTCCTAAATAGGATGTATATGAAATTAAATGATGCTTGCTCCTTGAAAGAAAAACTGTGACCAACCTAGACAGTAGATTAAAAAAGCAGAGACATCACTTTGCTGACAAAGATCCATATAGTCAAAGCTATGATTTTTCCAGTAGTCATGTACAGATCTCAGAGCTGGATGATAAAATGACTGAGTGCCAAAAATGATGCTTTCAAACTGTGGTGATGGAGAAGATTCTTGAGGGTCCTTGGACAGCAAGGAGATCAAGCTAGTTAGTCCTAAAGGAAATCAACTCTGAATATTCATTGGAAGGACTGGTGCTAAAGCTGAAACTCCAGTACTTTGGCAACCTGATGCGAAGAGCCAACTCATTGGAAAAGATCCTGATACTGGGAAAGATTGAGGGTGGGAGAAGGGGAGGATGAGAGGATAATATGTCTAGATGTCATCGTTGACTCAATGGACATGAGTTTGAGCAAACTCTGGGAGACAGTGAAGGACAAGGAAACCTGACATGCTGCAGTCCATGAAGTTTCAAAGAGTCAGACATGGCTGAGCAACTGAACAACAACTATGATGCCTGTGAGGAAAAACATGTGAAATGGTTTTCACAAATAGTAAAATAGTTTCTTGTTCTGGCTATCAATTATGGGACTTGATGCTTAATAATATTAATTTGGGGGGGGGGTCTGAATCCTTTATAAATATGCCTCCAATGGTCAGTAGTTTTGCTGAACAAAACTGAGTATGTTTTACACTCTGTAACACCTGTTCCTTCTGCAAATGGCATTTCCCAATGGTATTTCTAAAGATCCACTGGGAAACAAATTGATCCACAATCAATTTATGTGTTACTGTTACTCTTTTATACTCCCCAACATTTTTTGATTATTTATGCCATTTTCTTCTAAGAGATTCTTGCTCACAGCAATAGATATAATAGTCATCTGAATTAAATTCATCCATTCTGGTCCATTTTAGCTCACTGATTCCTAGAATGTCTATATTCACTCTTGCCATCTCCTGTTTGATCACTTCCAATTTGCCTTGATTCATGGACCTAACACTCCAGGTTCCTATGCAATATTGTTCTTTATAGCATTGGACTTTACTTTCATCAACAGTTACATCCACAATTGGGTGTTGTTTTTCACTTTGGCTCCCTCTCTTCATTCTTTCTGGAGTTATCTATCCATGCCTCTCCAGTAGCATATCAGGCACCCACCAGCTTGGGGAGTTCACCTTTCACTGTCATATATTTTTACCTTTCATACTGTTCATGGGGTTCTCAATGCAAGAATACTGAAGTGATTTCCCATTCCCCTCTCCAGCAGACCACATTTTGTCAGAATTCCCCACCACAATCCATCTGAGTCAGGTGGCCCTAGATAGCATGGCTCATAGTTTCACTGAGTTAGATAAGGTTGTGATCCATGTGATCAGTTTGGCTAGTTTTCTGTGATTGTGGTTTTCATTCTGTCTGCCTTCTGATGGATAATGATAAGAGGCTTGTGGAAGCTTCCTGATGGGAGGGACTGGCTGTGGGTGAATCTGGGTCTTGTTCTAATAGGTGGTGCCATGCTCAGTACATCTTTAGTCCAATTTTCTGTTGATGGGTGGAGCTGTGTTCCCTCTCTGTTGTTTATACTGCAAGGAGATCAAACCAGTCAATCCTAAAGGAAACCAGTCCAGAATATTCATTGGAAGGGCTTATTTGAAGCTGAAGCTCCTATACTTTGGCCACCTGATGCAAAGAACTGACTCGCTAGAAAAGACCCTGATGCTGGGAAAGATTGAAGGCAGGAGAATAAGGAGATGACAGAAGATAAGATGGTTGGATGGCATCACCAACTCAATGGACATGAGTTTGAGCAAGCTCCGTGAGTTGGTGATGGACTGGGAAGCCTGGTATGCTTGGTGTCACAAAGAGTTGGACACAACTAAGCCATCTAACTAAACTGAATGCCATTTTCTGCACAAGACACTCTAACAGCATAACTATTCATATTTTTCATCTACTAGATAACTAGCTTCAATGTTTCTCTCCTAACCCTGGACCTAAACTTTCTCTTTTACCACTGATTTATAGTTCCACGTTTTTCCACTAAACTTTGCACCAATCTTTCACCCCCATTTGGTTTTGGTTATAACATCTTAGTGGCTTTATTTCTGTTGACCTAATACTTTCTTTTCCTTCTCTTTC
>SJYQ01010462.1:85102-103177 GCA_006410935.1 Redunca redunca | reverse complement strand
CTAGAGGTCTATCAGATTTATTGGCCTTTTAAAAGAATTATCTTTTGGATTCACTGATTTTCTCTATTGAGAGTGAGAAACTCCTGTGTGGGTTTCATTCTAATGGGCACTCTGCCTCCAGCAGCTTTTCAAAATTACTATTTAAGTGTTTCTTCCAAATGATGGCTCCAGAGTCACCTGCTCCATGCAAGCTGATATAGACGATCAGTCTCTGTACACACTTATTTCCAGATTTTGGGATGGTTGTTTGTTCTGGACCCTCATTTCACTGATGTGTCCAAGAAAAGTTATCAGTTCATTTTGTTTAGTTATTTTCCTTTCATAAGGATGAAGCCAAAAGTGCAAGTCTCTAGAACATCCTTTTATCTATACTTTTATTTCTCCTGTAGCTTTAATGCTACAGTCAGATCTGTTTCCACCATGGTGGAGTCCCACTGAGATGATGTTTCTAACTCCAGGTCTGCCCCTACTGGTTTTATTCTCTCTTTGCACGATTCCTCAGGTAGTTCAGGGAGTGAGGTATTATGCTCCTGATTTGATCATATCATTTGTCATGATTCATGCAAGGTCATATATAATATGACAAATCAGTAAATATCATAGACAATTCTCTTCTAATTTAACTGCTTATATATTCTTGCCTTGTATAGATACATATAAAGATATATTATTCTGATGATTGCAAACTCATGACTTAGAAGAATAGTGCAGAATATCCCCTGACAGTTTCCACTAGTTATTTCTCATACCGCACTAGCCTGAATAGCGTCTAAAAACTCTTCTCCACGCCCCACTTCTCACTTGCAGTCCTTTCTCAATTATCCCTTTAGTTTTTTACTCCCTCAGTTCTGTGCTTCAGGGTCCCATCTCCATCCTAGATCTGCTCTTATTCTGGGTCTCCCTATTGCTTCTATCCTCTAACAGCAGTGGCTACGCCACACTGGGGGATGTATTAGGTCTTTAACTTTTTAGACAGAAGAATCTGAAAGAAAAAAAAATATTTCCTCAGATAGAATAAGGCTGACACTAGAATTAAAAACATACCCCCATGCTGTGATATAGGATATGTTATGTAATCTAGATCCAACTCAACCCTCTTTCCTGTCTTCTCTCTTTTTAAATCACTCTGCCCTCCATACTATTCCTCAAACACACTAAAAATGTTTCTATCTCAGGAACTTTGTGCTTGTGTTTTCCTGCCTAGAAAGCACTTCCTCTCCTCTCCCCCTTCAATTTATTTTTATCTGTACTAAATGTTGCTTCACCTTAAAGTTGAATAATCTATAGCTATATACCTGAATAATCTATAGAAAATAGCTGCTGCTCCTGACTATGTCCATTATTTTTACCCTTTAATGCATCCTTTGGTTGAACAAAAGAACACATTACACCATTAATTTTGTTTTCTTGATTGTGATATCTCAAAAAATAATAGAAAGGAAAGGAGTGAGGTGTTTTCAGAGGAAGCTTCCCAGGTGGTGCTAGTGGTAAAGAACCCACCTGTCAATTCAAGTGACATAGAGATATGGGTTCTACCCCTGGGTGGGAAGATTCCCTGGAAGAGGGCATGGCAACCCACTCCAGTATTCTTGCCTGGAGAACTCCATGGACAGAGGAGCCTGGTGGGCTGTAGTCCATAGGATCACAAAGAGTCAGACATGACTGAAGTGACATAGCACACACAATTGCAATAGGGGATTAGAAGTTAGTTTGGCTTTCCAGAAAAAGATCTTCAGAAAAAATTTAAAATGAGACTTAAGAGAAGGGCAGAAGCCATCTTTATGTGAAAATTGGAGTGAAGAATATTTTCAGGCAGAAAGGATAGCACCTGATGGGAAAGCACTTGGCATGTTTAAGATGAGAGATCCTTTTAGATGTAACAATTAGTACGGAGAGGTTATATCATGAGAAGAGTTTGGAGAGCCAGGTACGAACTGGAATATAGGATGCCTGTTAAGTCATGTGTAGAAGCATGGATATAATTAGGAAGCCCTTGGACAATTTCAGACAAGAGTAACAAAGCAACTTGTGTTTTAAAATTATCATCTTAGATGCTGTATGGAAAATGAAGTTAAAAGGGACAAGATAATTAGAGATGAGACCAGCCAGGGAATTATTGCAGTACTCCAGATTTTTTTTTAATTATTATTTGTACCAGAAATAAAGAATAGAAATGGATGATATGTATTTATGTGAGGTAGAAACAAAGTGAGATAGACTGGATAGTTTAAATGTAAGGAAAAGGAAAGTAAGTATCAAAAGGATCCCAGGACTGACTTGTGTATTTGGGTAAATGGTTGGGCCATTTACTATTTGGAAAAGTCTGTAATAAAAATGCTCTTATGAAGGGACATGAATGGAAAGAGAAATCAACAATTTAGCTCAGTCATATTAAGTATGAGCTATCTTAGAGACAGTCAAGAAAAGATCTGAAAAAAAAAAGTTAGGTACACAAGTACAGAGGTTAGAAGAGGGGTTTGAGCTAATAACAGAAAATTGAGGATTTTTTTAATTATATTATCTCATATATTTCTAAATAATTTGCCTTCTAGACATAATATAGCATAATATAAATACATCAGTAATTCTAACTCTTTCTAATAAGGTTTCATATTTTGATTATTGTAGAACAAGAGGAAAACAACATAATTATTGAGCATAGACTATTTATGAAACATTGACAAGTGTTTTACATGTTTTTGTTTTCTCAATAATGCTATACATTTAATTATTTACACTTCAACCATGGGAAAACTGAAATTTTAAAAGGTTAAGTTTCCCCAAGGTCAATCAGCTTATAACTGACAGAAACAGGATTCAATCACAGGTTTTTGTTATTAAAACCCATTCTCTTTCTGTACCACCATTATGTAAATTCATATTTTTCCCTTCTTCCTTAATGAGAGTTAACAATATCCATAAATTTTTTTTCAAAATGAAAAGCAAACACAATGGTGTTGCTATAAGAACATGTGTAGCTACAGCCAGTAAAATAACCTTTGTTAGAAGTTATAACCACTTCCAAGTAAACTGTATGCATATTTTATCAGAGTAGCTGAAGAAATGGTGATATGAGTTAAGCAGCATTTTCATTTACTTGCAAACATGAGTATGTGAGTACTTTTTTGTGATCATTTTTAAACAGTTATAGTTTTCCTACAATTTCCAAAAGTCTAGAAAGTAAGTTTGATTATCTTAACACACACATATACACACGCACTCACAGGAATTGTGTCTTAGTAGTGATTAGTTATTTCCACCACAGAAACTTGGTATTTAAGGGCTTAAGTTATTCCTTAAGGTAAGAATTAAGCAATCAAAATTCTGGTACTGTTTATTATTAGAATTACCTGGAGGGCTGGTATTTGTTCTCTTTGCTATTTTTGACTGGGAGCAGGGGCAATGAGAAACATTTTCTCCTAAGTGGGTTTTTCTGAAATGTGATCATGCATTTTTTTTTAATAGCATGGGGAATTCTATTCCATTAGTTTNTTTTTTTTTTATAGCATGGGGAATTCTATTCCATTAGTTTACATAATTCCATCTCATTTGGAATATGAAGTGCTATTTCCTTTCTATCTTTCTCTAAGAGTTTGGAAAAAACAAGGTTGAAGTATGAGCAGACTAGAGATACTACTTTGTGTTCTTAATTGAAAATAATTTATTTTATTATCATATTGGAAATATTACAGCAAAATTTAAACATTGTCTGTGATATACCTTCTACTTTATGTAACCCAAGATGTTGTTCTATTTCATCCATGCATGTAATTCTGCCCTTTTGTATTTCAGTGAGAATCTAGAGTAGTAACAAGAGTAATACTGAAGACATTTTTAAATATGGAAATTCTTTTTGAAATAAAATTCAATTATTTGTATTGTTTTATTATTTTAGAATGTTAACATTTTAGAATTAGAAATTATATAAGATGAAGTGTTTTCTTTTTACTCTGAAAGGAAAAGAAAGGGAAGAAAGAGGAAGATGAGGAGGCTATAATTTACTGACAAATTAATATATATGTTTGAGAGATTATGTGTGTTTTTACAGTACCTTGCAGTTTGGAAATTTTCATTATAAAAAAGATTCAAGTAAGGCTCCGTATGGTAGTTTTGGTGATCCATTAAAAAACTAGGAATAAAACTACCATATGACCCAGCAACCCCACTACTAAGCATATACTCTGAGGAAACTGCAATTGAAAAGGACACATGTATCCCAATGTTCATTGCAGCACTATTTACAATAGCTAGAAAATGGGAGCAACCTAGATGTCCATCAGTAGATGAATGGATAAAGAAGCTGTGGTACAAATATACAATGGAATATTATTCAGTATAAAAAGGAACACATTTGAGTCAGTTCTAATGAGGTGGGTGAAACTTGAGCCAACTATACAGAGTGAAGTCAGAAAGAGAAATATAAATATCTAGAGATATATATGGAATCTAGAAAGATGGTACTGATGAAGATATTTATAGGGCCACAGTGGAGACACAGACATAGAGAGCAGACTTATGGACATGGTGTAGAGGATTGAAGGAGAGGGTGGGATCTGTGGAGAGAGTGACATGGAAACTTATATTACCATATGTAAAATAGATAGCCAATGGGAATTAGCTGTATGACTCAGGGAATGTAAACCAAACTGAGGCTCTGTAACAACCTAGATGGGTGGAATGGGGAGGGTGGTGGGAGGGAGTTTCAAGAGGCAGGGGACACATATATACCTATGGCTGAATCAAGTTGATGTTTGCAGAAACCAGCACATTTCTGTATAACAATTTTCCTTCAATTAAGAAATAATATTTTAATAAAAAGATTAGAGTAAGGCTCAAAAAATTAAATAATTATCCCAAGCTGTGACACAATTAGTAATTAAAAGCACTGTGCAGGTTTCATATTATACTTTGTAGGTATTTTTTAAGTATGACACTTACAGTTTTGAATTTTCCTCTGAGCACTGCTTTAGCTCTATTCTATACAGTTTGGTATATTGTGTCTGTATTTTCATTCGTCTAAAATATTTTTTAAATTTCCCTTTTGACTTTTTCCTTGACTTGAGTGAGTGAGTAAAAGTCGTTCAGTTGTGTCTGACTCTGTGACTCTCTAGGCCAGAATACTAAAATGGGTAACCTTTCCCTTCTCCAGGGGATCTTCCTAACTCAGAGATTGAACCCAGGTCTCCCACATTGCAGGCGGATTCTTTACCAGCTGAGCCACATGGGAAGTCCAAGAATACTGGAGTGGGTAGCCTATCCTATCTCCAGCAGATCTTCTCAACCCACGAATTGAACCAGGGTCTCCCGCATTGCAAGCATATTCTTAAATAATTCCCTTTAGTGTTTCTTGTTAGACAAGCCTGTTAGAAATAAATTCTGTGAGATTTTATCTGGGGAAGTCTTTATCTTACCTTCATCTTGAAAGATACTTTTGATGTATATAATATGTTTCATTGACAGTATTTTTTTAATTTCAACACTTTGACTATGTTTTACAAATGCTTGCTTACTGGCCTCTTTTTTTTTTAATGTATTATGATTTTTATTTTTTTACAATATTGTATTGGTTTTGTCATACATCAGCATGAATCCACCGCAGGTGTACACGTGTTCCCCATCCTGAACCCCCCTCCCACCTGCCTCCCCGTACCATCCCTCTGGGTCATCCCAGGGCACCAGCCCCAAGCATACTGTATCCTGCATCAAACCTGGACTGGTGATTCGTTTCTTATATGATATTATACATGTTTCCATGACATTCTGCCAAATTATTCCACCTTCTCCCTCTCCCACAGAGTCCAAAAGACTGTTCTATACATCTGTGTCTCTTTTGCTGTCTCACATAAAAGGTTATCATTACCATTTTTCTAAATTCCATATATATGTCTTAGTATACTGTATGGGTGTTTTTCTTTCTGGCTTACTTCACTCTGTATAATAGGCTCCAGTTTCATCCACCTCGTTAGAACTGATTCAGATGTATTCTTTTTAATGACTAAGTAATACTCCATTGTGTATATGTACCACAGCTTTCTTATCCATTCATCTGCTGATGGACATCTAGATTGCTTCCATGTCCTGGCTATTATAAACAGTGCTGTGATGAACACTGGTGTACAAGTGTCTCTTTCAATTCTGGTTTCCTCGGTGTGTATGCCCAGCAGTGGGATTGCTGGGTCATAAGGCAGTTCTATTTCCAGGTTTTAAGGAATCTCCACACTGTTCTCTATAGTGGCTGTACTAGTTTGCATTCCCACCAACAGTGTAAGAGGGTTCCCTTTTCTCCACACCCTCTCCAGCATTTATTGCTTATAGACTTTAGATTGCAGCCATTCTGACTGGTGTGAAATGGTACCTCATTGTGGTTTTGATTTGCATTTCTCTGATAATGGAGAAGACTCTTGAGAGGCCCATGGACTACAAGGAGATCCAACCAGTCCATTCTAAAGGAGATCACACCTGGGTGTTCTTTGGAAGGAATAATGCTAAAGCTGAAACTCCAGTACTTTGGCCAGCTCATGTAAAGAGTTGACTCATTGGAAAAGACTGATGCTGGGAGGGATTAAGGGCAGGAGGAAAAGGGGATGACAGAAGATGAGATGGCTGGATGGCATCACTGACTCAATGGATGTGAGTTTGAGTGAACTCTGGGAGTTGGTGATGGACAGGGAGGCCTGGCATGCTGTAATTCATGGAGTCGCAAAGAGCCAGACAAGACTGAGCAACTGAACTGAACTGAACTGATAAAAGTGATACTGAGCATCTTTTCATGTGCTTGTTAGCGATCTGTGTATCTTCTTTGGATAAATGTCTGTTTAGTTCTTTGGCCCATTTTTTGATTGGATTATTTATTTTTCTGGAATTGAGCTGCAGGAGTTGATTGTATATTTTTGAGATTAGTTCTTTGTCAGTTGCTTCATTTGCTATTATTTTATCCCATTCTGAAGGCTGTCTTTTCACCTTGCTTATAGTTTCCTTTGTTGTGCAGAAGCTTTTCAGTTTAATTAGGTCCCATTTGTTTATTTTTGCTTTTATTTCCAATATTCTGGGAGGTGGGTCATAGAGGATCCTGCTGTGATGTATGTCAGAGAGTGTTTTGCTTATGTTCTCCTCTAGGAGTTTTATAGTTTCTGGTCTTATGTTTAGATATTTAATCCATTTTGAGTTTATTTTTGTGTATGGTGTTAGAAAGTGATCTAGTTTCATTCTTTTACAAGTGGTTGACCAGTTTTCCCAGCACTACTTGTTAAAGAGATTGTCTTTACTCCATTGTATATTCTTGCCTCCTTTGTCAAAGATAAGGTGTCCATAGGTGCATGGATTTATCTCCGGGATTTCTGTTTTGTTCCACTGATCTATATTTCTGTCGTTGTGCCAGTACCATACTGTCTTGATGACTGTGGCTTTGTTGTAGAGCCTGAAGTCAGGCAAGTTGATTCCTCCAGTTCCATTCTTCTTTCTCAAGATTGCTTTGGCTATTCAAGGTTTTTTGTATTTCCATACAAATTGTGAAACTATTTGTTCTAGCTCTGTGAAGTATACATTTGGTAACTTGATAGGGATTGCATTGAATCTATAAATTGCTTTGGGTAGTATAATCATTTTCGCTATATTGATTCTTCTGATACATGAACATGGCATATTTCTCAATCTATTAGTGTATTCTTTGATTTCTTACACCGGTGTTTTATAGTTTTCTTTATATAGGTCTTTTGTTTCTTTAGGTAGATATATTTCTAAGTATTTTATTCTTTTCGTTGCAATGGTGAATGGAATTGTTTCCTTAATTTCTCTTTCTACTTTCTCGTTATTAGTGTATAGGAATGCAAGGGATTTCTGTGTGCTGATTTTATATCCTGCAACTTTACTATATTCATTGACTAGCTCTAGTAATTTTCTGGTGGAGTCTTTAAGGTTTTCTATGTAGAGGATCATGTCATCTGCAAACAGCGAGAGTTTTACTTCTTCTTTTCCAATTTGGATTTCTTTTATTTCTTTTTCTGCTCTGATTGCTGTGCCCCAAACTTCCAAAACTATGTTGAATAGAATTTGTAAAAGTGGGCACCCTTGTCTTGTTTCTGACTTTAGGGGAAATGCTTTCAATTTTTCACCACTGAGGATAATGTTTGCTGTGGGATTGTCATATATAGCTTTTATCATGTTGAAGTATGTTCCTTCTATTCCTGCTTTCTAGAGAGTTTTTATCATAAATGAGTGTTGATTTTTGTCAAAGGCTTTCTCTGCATCTATTGAGATAATCATATGGTTTTATTTTTCAATTTGTTAATGTGGTGTATTACATTGATTGATTTGTGTATATTGAAGAATCCTTGCATCCCTGGGATAAAGCCCACTTGGTCATGGTGTATGATCTTTTTAATATGTCATTGGATTTTGAGTGCTAGAATTTTGTTAAGGATATTTGCATCTATGTTCATCAGTGATATTGGCCTGTAGTTTTCTTTTTTTGTGGCATCTTTGTCAGGTTTTGGTATTAGGGTGATGGTGGCCTCATAGAATGATTTTGGACGTTTATCTTCCTCTGCAATTTTCTGGAAGAGTTTGAGTAGGATAGGTGTTAGCTCTTCTCTAAATTTTTGGTAGAATTCAACTGTGAAGCTGTCTGGACCTGGGCTTTTGTTTGCTGGAAGATTTCTGATTACAGTTTCAATTTCTGTGCTTGTGATGGGTCTGTTGAGATTTTCTATTTCTTCCTGGTTCAGTTTTGGAAAGTTGTACTTTTCTAAGGGTTTGTCCATTTCTTCCATGTTGTCCATTTTATTGGCACATAATTGCTGATAGTAGTCTCATGATCCTTTGTATTTCTGTGTTGTCTGTTGTGATCTCTCCATTTTCATTTCTAATTTTGTTGATTTGATTTTTCTCCCTTTGTTTCTTGATGAGTCTGGCTAACGGTTTGTCAATTTTATTTATCCTTTCAAAGAACCAGCTTTTGGCTTTGTTGATTTTTGCTATGGTCTCTTTTGCTTCTTTGGCATTTATTTCTGCCCTAATTCTTAACATTTCTTTCCTTCTACTAACCCTAGGGTTCTCCATTTCTTCCTTTTCTAGTTGCTTTAGGGGTAGAGTTAGGTTATTTATTTGACTTTTTTCTAGTTTCTTGAGGTATGCTTGTATTGCTATGAACTTTCCCCTTAGCACTGCTTTTACAGTGTCCCACAGGTTTTGTGTTGTTGTGTTTTCATTCATTTCTATGCATATTTTGATTTCTTTTTTGATTTCTTCTGTGATTTGTTGGTTATTCAGCAGCATGTTGTTCAGCCTCAATATGCTGGAATTTTTAATAGTTTTTCTCCTGTAAATGAGATCTAATCTAACTGCATTGTGGTCACAAAAGACGCTTGGAATGATTTAAATTTTTTTGAATTTATCGAGGCTAGATTTGTGGCCCAGGATGTGATGTATCCTGGAAAAGGTTCAGTGTGCCCTTGAGAAAAAATTGAGATTCATTGTTTCAGAGTGAAATGTCATATAGATATCAATTAGGTCTAACTGGTCTATTATATCATTTAAAGTTTGTGTTTCCTTGTTAATTTTCTGTTTAGTTGATCTATCCATAGGTGTGCGTGGGGTATTAAAGTCTCCCAATATTATTGTGTTATTGTTAATTTCCCCTTTCATACTTGTTAGCATTTGTCTTTCATATTGCAGTGCTCCTATTTTGGGTACATATATATTTATAATTGTTATATCTTCTTGGATTGATCCTTTGATCATTATGTAGAGTCATTTTTTTGTCTCTTTTCACAGCCTTTGTTTTAAAGTCTATTTTATCTGACATGAGTATTGCTATTTCTGCTTTCTTTTGGTCTCTATTTTCATGGAATATCTTTTTCCAGCCCTTCACTTTCAGTCTGTATGTGTTCCTTGTTTGAGGTGGGTCTCTTGTAGACAATATATATAAGGGTCTTGTTTTTGTATCCATTCAGCCAGTCTTTGTCTTTTGGTTGGGGCATTCAATCCATTTACATTTAAAGTAATTATTGATAAGTATGATCCCATTGCCATTTACTTTATTGTTTTAGGTTTGAGTTTATACACCCTTTTTGTGTTTCCTATCTAGAGAAGATTCTTTAGCATTTGTTGGGGAGCTGGTTTGGTGGTGCTGCATTCTCTCAGCTTTTGCTTGTCTGTAAAGCTTTTGATTTCTCCATCATATTTGAATGAGATCCTTGCTGGGTACAGTAATCTGGGCTGTAGGTTATTTTCTTTCATCACTTTAAGTATGTCCTGCCATTCCCTCCTGGCCTGAAGAGTTTCTATTGAAAGATCAGCTGTTATCCTTATGGTAATCTCCTTGTGTGTTATTTGTTGTTTTTCCCTTGCTGCTTTTAATATTTGTTCTTTGTGTTTGATCTTTGTTAATTTGATTAATATGTGTCTTAGGGTGTTTTGCCCTGGGTTTGTCCTGTTTGGGACTCTCTGGGTTTCTTGGGCTTGGGTGATTATTTCTTTCCCCATTTTAGGGAAGTTTTCAACTATTATCTCCTCAAGTATTTTCTCATGGTCTTTCTTTCTTTTTGTCTTCTTCTTCTGGGACTCTTATAATTTGAATGTTGGGGCATTTAACACTGTCCTGTAGGTCTCTGAGATTGTCCTCATTTCCTTTAATTCATTTTCATTTTTCCTCTCTGATTCATTTATTTCTACCATTCTATCTTCTACTTCACTAATCCTATCTTCTACCTCTGTTATTCTACTATTTGTAGCCTCCAGAGTGTTTTTGTATTCATCTATTGCATTATTCATTATATACTGACTCTTTTTTATTTCTTCTAGGTCCTTGTTAAACCTTTCTTGCATCTTCTTAATCCTTGTCTCCAGGCTATTTATCTGTGATTCCATTTTGATTTCAAGATTTAGATCATTTTCACTAGCATTATTTGGAATTCTTTCTCAGGTAGATTCCCTATCTCTTCCTCTTTTCTTTGGTTTGTTGGGCATTTCTCCTGTTCCTTTACATCCTGGGTATCTCTCTGTCTCTTCATCTTGGTTATATGGCTGCATTTGGGGTGGCCTTTCTGTATTCTGGGAATTTGTGGAGTTCTCTTTATTATGGAGTTTCCTTGCTGTGCGTGGGGTTGTATCAGTGGCTTGTCAAGGTTTCTTGGTTATGGAAGCTTGTGTCTGAGTTCTTGTGGGTAGAGCTGGATTTCTTCTCTCTGGATTGCAATGAAGTGTCCAGTAATGAGTTATGAGACGTCTATGATTTTGGAGTAAGTTGAGCTTCCTGTATATTGAAGCTCAGCGGTGTGTTCCTGTGTTGCTGGAGAATTTGCATGGTATGTCTTGCTCTGGAACTTGTTGGCCCTTGGGTGGTGCGTGGTTTCAAAGTAGGTATGGAGGCATTTGATGAGTTCCTATCGATTAATGCACCTGGATTCAGGAGTTCTCTGATGTTCTCAGGATTTGGACTTAGGCCTCCTGCTTCTGGTTTTCAGTTTTATTTCTACAGTAGCCTCAAGACTTCTCCATCTATACAGCACCGATGATAATACATCTAGGTTAAAGATGAAAAGTTTTTCCACATTGAGGGACACCCAGAGAGGTTCACCGAGTTACATGGAGAAGAGACAAGGGAGAGTGTAGTTAGAGGTGACTGGAATGAGATGAGGTGTGATCAAAAGAGGAGAGAGCAAGCTAGCTAGTAATCACTTCCTTATGTGTGCTTCTCAGTCTGGACCTCTCAGAGATGTTCATGGAGTTATACAGGGAAGAGGAGAGGGAGGAAGTAGACAGAGGTGGCCAGGAGGATAAAAGAGGGAAATGAAAAGGAGAGAGACAGATCCAGCCAGTAACCAGTTCCCTAAGTGTTCTCCATTGTCTGGAACACACAGAGATTCACAGAGTTGGGTAGAGAAGAGAAGGGAGAGGGAAGAGACAGAGACAACCTGGTAGAAAAAAAGGCGAGTCCAAAGGAAGAGAGAGTGGTCAAGCCAGGAATCTCACTCTCAGGTAGAATTGGATACTGAAGATTGGGATTTTAAATGTACAAAATTGACAACAAATACCAAAAAGCAAAGATAAAAATCTAGAGTAGAGGTTGGAATTTCAAAAATACAATATTAAAGAAAAGAATAAGAACAAGAAGGAAAAAAAAAAGTCATGAGAATTATTAAACAACAACCACAAGAACCACACACACACACACACACACACACAAATATATATATATATATATATATGGTGTTTGCTTTAAAAATAGGGTCTTTTTTTTAAAAGTGATAGTAGGTTATAAAAATTAAAATTAAAGGAGATATAGAGGACTTAAACGTTTTTTAAAAAGTTAAAAAAAGGAGAAGAAAAAGAAAAGAATAAAAAGCAATCAAACAACAACATCAACAACAACAATAAAAAAAAGAGAATGGTTGTAAAGATATTTCTTGGACTTTCTCTGATGTTGTGGGCAGTGTGGGGTCACTTCCAAGGCGGTACCCTCTGTTTAGCTTCTTCTGTTTGCTGGTCTCTTCAGTGTCTGATTTCTGCCCTGACACAACTGGGGGGTGGGGGTTTGTGGACACTTTTTTTTCTTTAGGCTCACTTGTTCAGTCATGCTGTGGGGAGGGAGGGATCCTGCAAACAAATAACACTAGCGTGTGCTCACAGTGTCTCAGCCATGCTGGGCATGCCCCTGCACACGGTGCACACCTCTCAGGCTCTATGTTACTCTACCGGGAACCGTCTGAGGCTGGCCCTAGCCTGCATGCACCTCCCTGGTCTAAGCAGCTCAGGCTCAGCTCTCAGGTAGCCGTCAGAGGCACAGATTCAGTTGGGCCTGCATTTTGTGCCCTTTCCTGGATTGATTAGCTCAGGTGTTTGGTGAGCATGGTCACTGCAACTTATTGCCTTTCCCTGCTGCTCAGTTTTCTGGGTGTACCGCTGGCACCCATTGTCAGGCAGATAGTGACTGTCCAGAACCCCAAGAAGTCTTAGTTAGCAAAGAAGCCTGCTTGCATTTTGGTAGGTAAAGTCTCTCCGCGCCTGCAATTGCCCCCTTCCAGCTCTTACAGCTCTGGATGCCTGTCACCGGAGGGGGATGGTCTTCAGCCAGCTATTTCTGTTCTGTCCTCTGTTCTGTGCATGGTCCTGGTGGTGCCTTATGTTAGAGCTTTTCACGTGGTAGCTATCCCACAGTTTGGTATGCTAGCTCAAGTTAGTTCGCTCTGGTTACATTCCAGGCATTCCGGCCCAATTATTAAAAAGCACTGCAGCCGGCACCTCCCTGCCCAGCCCCCACTTGCTAGTGGTCTATGAAGGTGTCTGCGCTGCTTCTCCACTGAGGGAGTTACAGTTGGGCTCATAATCTGTTGGTTTTATTTATTTATTTTTCTGTCCTGTTATGTTGCCCTCTGTGCTTCTATGGCTCACCACAGACTCGGCAGTGAGAGTGTTTCTTGGTGTTTGGAAACTTCTCTCTTTTTAAGACTCCCTTCCCCGGATGGGACTCCCTTCCCGGGATGGAGCTCCCTCCCTACCTCCTTTGTCTTTTTTTCATCTTTTATGTTTTTCCTACCTGTTTTTGAATAATCTGCCTTTCCGGGTGCCTAATGTCCTCTGCCAGCATTCAGAAGTTGTTTTGTATAATTTACTCAGTGTTGAAATGTTCTTTTGATGAATTTGTGGGGGAGAAAGTGGTCTCCCTGTCCTATTCCTCCTCCATCTTAGGACTGTCCCCCGTCCTCCAATTTAAATTTTTGGAGAAAAGTCAAAAACTTGAGTAAATTGCACAATCTAAAAGAAAAATGCAACCAGGAAATTAAAAGATGCTTACTCCTTGGAAGGAAAGTTATGACCAACCTAGACAGCATATTAAAAAGCAGACATATTACTTTGTCAAAAAAATGTCTGTCTAGTCAAGGCTATGGTTTTTCCAGTAGTCATGTATGTATGTGAGTGTTGGACTGTGAAGAAAGCTGAGCACCAAAGAATTGAATATTTTGAACTGTAGTGCTGGATAAGAGTCTTGCGAGTCCCTTGGACTGCAAGCAGATCCAACCAGTCCATCCTAAAGGAGATCAGCCCTGGGTGTTCATTGGAAGGACTGATGCTGAGGCTGAAACTCCAATACTTTGGCCAACTCATGTGAAGAGTTGACTCACTGGAAAAGATCCTGTTACTGGGAGTGATTGGGCATAGGAGGAGAAGGGGATGACAGAGGACGAGGTGGCTGGATGGCATCACTGACTTGATGCACATGAGACTGGGTGAACTCTGGGAGCTGATGATGGATAAGGAGGCCTGGCATGCTGAAATTCATGGGGTCACAAAGCGTCAGACATGACTGAGTGACTGAACTGAACTGAAAAGAAAAATACATATTTTATGCAGAGACCTCAGGGTTTATTTTATTTTATTTCAGTTTTAACATGTTATTTATCTGTAATTATTTATCTAGAAACATCATGTATTTATTTCTCTGGAAATAGAGACAAACTTTATCTTCTTGGACTACAAAACCACTGCAGATGCTGACTGCAGCCTTGAAATTAATAGATGCGTGCTCCTTGGAAGAAACTTATGACACACCTAGACGGTGTATTCAAAAGCAGAGACATCACTTTGCCAACAAAGGTCTGTATATTCAAAGTTATGTTTTTTCTAGTAATCATGTACAGATGTGAAAGTTGGGCCATAAATAAGGCTGAATACCAAAGAAGTAATGCTTTCAAACTGTAGTTCTGGAGAAGACTCTTGAGATTCCCTTGGATTTCAAAGAGATCAAACCAGTCAATCTTCGAAGAAAGTGAAAATTGCTCACTTGTTTCCTACTTTTTGTGACCCTATGGACTATACAGTCCCTGGAATTCTCCAGGCCAAAATACTGGAGTGGGTAGATGCTTCCTTCTCAAGGGGATCTTTCCAACCCAGGGATCGCATCCCACATTGCAGGCAAATTCTTTAGCAGCTGAGCCAACAGAGAAGCCCCTCCTAGAATAAATCAACCCTAAATACTCATTGTAAGGACTGATTCTGAAGCTGAAGCTCCAATACTTTGGCCACCTGACATGAAGAGCTGATTCACTGGAAAAGACCCTGCTGGAAAAGGTTGAAGGCAGCAGGAGAAGCTGGTTGTATGGCATCACTGACTCATTGGACATGAGTTTGAGCTGACTCCAGGATATAGTGAAAGACAGAGTAGCCTGATGTGCTGCAATCCATGGAGTCTCAAAGAGTCAGAGAGGGCTGAGCGATTGAACTGAACTGAGTGACTGAACAACAGCAACAAATTTATCTATAGGTTGGGTAAGATAGATCAATAGTTAACAACAAGTTATACTTGTGCTTAGTGTCACTCACTTCCAATCTATTTGTAAGAAAACAAAAGAGGTAAATATTTCATTTTGTTATTATTTGGAGAGAATCATTATGATACATTTATATGTGTTTGTTGGCTTCCCTGATATCTCAGTTGGTACTGCAGATGGTGACTGCAGCCATGAAATTAAAAGACGCTTACTCCTTGGAAGAAAAGTTATGACCAACCTAGATAGTATATTTAAAAGCAGAGACATTACTTGCCGAATAAGGTCTGTCTAGTCAAGGCTATGGTTTTTCCTGTNATTGGGGGCAGGAGGAGAAGGGGATGACCCAGGATGAGATGGCTGGATGGCATCACGGACACGATGGACGTGGGTCTGAGTGAACTCCGCGAAATGGTGATAGACAGGGAGGCCTGGCGTGCTGCGATTCATGGGGTCGCAGAGAGTCAGACACGACTGAGCTACTGAACTAACTAACTAAAGAATCCACCTGCGATGCAAGAGACTCCAGCTCGATTCCTGGGTCAGGAAGATCCACTGGAAAAGGGATATGCTGCCCATTCCAGTATTTTTGGTCTTCCCTTGTGGCTCAGCTGGTAAAGAAGTGACCTACAATGCGGGAGACCTCGGTTTGACCAGTGGTTTGGGAAGACACCCTGGAGAAGGGAAAGACTACCCCTCCAGTACTGTGGCCTGGAGAATTCCATGGACTGTATAGTCCATGGGGTCACAAAGATTCGGATATGACTGAGCAACATTCACTTTAATATGTGTTTGTATGCAGAGACAGATAAATTTAATTTAAGAAATTAAATCATGTGCTTATATGATTATGGGGCCTAGGAAGTGTGAAATTTGGAGGGGAGGCAGGTAGACTAGAGACCTAAGGAAGAGTTGATATCGTAGTACAAATATTTTCTGAAGCCAGAAATTGTTTTTTTTTCTAGGAGAATCTGTCTTTCTTCTCTAAAGACATTTAACTGATTGGATGAAGCCCATCTTCATCATGGAGGGTATTCTGCTACACTCAGTCTACTGACTTAAATGCTAATTACATTTAACAAAATAGTTCCACAGCAACATTCTGGTTGGTAAAATATTTCAGCACAATATCTAGACAAATTGACACTTAAAATTAACCTCTACAAATCTACTCCTTGTAATTTGTCACCCATATGTGTCTCATTAAACCATACTACAAATAAAAACAATAGTAATCATTCTGACTAACATGGTAAAATTACCCTTTCTTCATCTGAAAATACATTAACCCTTTTCCTAGAGGGGAACATCAAGTCCTTGGAAGACATTTACTCTTCCACTTGGTATCTTGTAAGTGAGTTACTACCATGTACAGTTTAAAATATTTAATATTTAGAAGTGGTTTCACTTTATATGATAAGAGGATAAGAAAAAGATTTAAAAAAAGTTTTGAAATACACNTAATATTTAGAAGTGGTTTCACTTTATATGATAAGAGGATTAGAAAAAGATTTAAAAAAAGTTTTGAAATACACATATTCATAATAAAATTAAAAATAAATACTATTAACAATACAGTACTCCTTTCTGTACATTACAATGTGGTTATAACTGATATTTATAATGACCTTCTCCCTTTCCCACTAACCCATTCCATATTTCCTTTGCACTCTGCAAATACCTCTGCTGATCATAGTGCTTTTCCTTTTAGGATGATCCAAATCTTCATTTCTGAAGTGTCTGGACCTCTAGTAGTCCTTTCTAAATTGAATTGTTATAGTTTTCCATTGACTTTCTTCACCAGACATGGTAGTATTAAGAGATGCCCCCAAGAAATAATATGAACTATAAATATAATCTTCATTATCTTCCTTATAAATAAGTGGCCCAATTTTTTCTCAGTAATCAGATCAAATTGCCAACATCTGCTGGATCATGGAAAAGCAAGAGAGTTCCAGGAAAACATATATTTCTGCTTTGTTGACTGTTCCAAAACCGTTGACTGTGTGGACTACAAAAAAAAAAAAAAAAAAAGAACTGTGGAAAATTCTGAAAGAGATGGGAATACCAGACCACCTGACCTGCCTCTTGAGAAACCTATATGCAGGTCAGGAAGCAACAGTTAGAACTGGACATGGAACAACAGACTGGTTTCAAATAGGAAAAGGAGTATGTTAAGGCTGTATAGTGTCACCCTGCTTATTTAAATTTTATTGAGTACATCATGAGAAACGCTGGGCTGGAAGAAGCACAAACTAGAATCAAGATTGCTGGGAGAAATATCAATAACCTCAGATATGCAGATGACACCATCCTTATGGCAGAAAGTGAAGAGGGACTAAAAAGCCTGTTGATGAAAGTGAAAGAGGAGAGTGAAAAAGTTGGCTTAAAGCTTAACATTCAGAAAACTAACATCATGGCATCTGGTCCCATAACTTCATGGAAAATACATGGAGAAACAGTGGAAATTGAGGCTGACTTTATTTTTGAGGGCTCCAAAATCACTGCAAATGGTGATTGCAGCCATGAAATTAAAAGACACTTACTCCTTGGAAGGAAAGTTTTGAACAACCTAGGTAACATATTGTAAAGCAGAGACATTGCCAACAAAGGTACGTCTTAGTCAAGGCTATGGTTTTTCCAGTGGTCATGTATGGATGTGAGAGCTGGACTGAAGAAAGCTGAGTGCTGAAGAATTGATGTTTTTGAACTGTGGTATTGGAGAAGACTTTTGAGAGTCCCTTGGACTGCATGGAGATCCAACTAGTTCATCCTAAAGGAGATCAGTCCTGGGTGTTCATTGGAAGGACTG
>SJYQ01010462.1:47335-65355 GCA_006410935.1 Redunca redunca | reverse complement strand
TTATAGGAGTCCCAGAAGAAGAAGACAAAAAGAAAGATCATGAGAAAATCCTTGAGGAGATAATAGTTGAAAACTTCCCTAAAATGGGGAAAGAAATAATCACCCAAGTCCAAGAAACCCAGAGAGTTCCAAACAAGATAAATCCAAGGTGAAACACCCTAAGACACATATTAATCAAATTAACAAAGGTCAAAAACAAAGAACAAATATTAAAAGCAGCAAGGGAAAAACAATAAATAACACACAAGGGGATTCCCATAAGGATAACTGCAGATCTTTCAATATAAACGCTTCAGGCCAGGAGGGAATGGCAAGACATACTTAAAGTGATCAAAGAAAATAACCTACAACCCAGATTACTGTATCCAGAAAGGATCTCATTCAAATATGAAGGAGAAATCAAAAACTTTACAGACAAGCAAAAGCTGAGAGAATTCAGCACTACCAACCCAGCTCTCCAACAAATGCTAAAGGATATTCTCTAGACAGGAAACACAAAAAGGGCATATAAACCCGAACCCAAAACAATAAAGTAAATGGTAATGGGATCATATTTATCAATAATTACTTTAAATGCAAATGGGTTAAATGAAACGTAAATGGGTTGAATGCCCCAACCAAAAGTCAAAGACTGGCTGAATGGATACAAAAACAAGACCCCTATATATGCTGCCTACAAGAGACCCACCTCAAAACAAGGGACACCTACAGACTGAAAGTGAAGGGCTGGAAAAAGATATTCCATGCAAATAGAGACCAAAAGTAACCATGAGTAGCAATACTCATATCCGATAAAATACACTTTAAACAAAGGCTGTGAAAAGAGACAAAGAAGGCCACTACATAATGATCAAAGGATCAATCCAAGAAGAAGATATTACAATTATCAATATATATGCACCCAACATAGGAGCACGGCAATATGTAAGACAAATGCTAACAAGTATAAAATGGGAAATTAACAATAACACAAGAATAGTGGGAGACTTTAATACCCCACTCACATCTATGGTCAGATCAACTAAACAGAAAATTAACAAAGAAATGCAAATTTTAAATGATACAATAGACCAGTTAGACCTAATTGATATCTATAGGACATTTCACCCCAAAACAATGAATTTCACCTTTTTTCTCAAGTGCCCACGGAACCTTCTCCAGGATAGATCACATCCTGGGCCATAAATCTAACCTTGATAAATTCAAGGAAATTAAAATCTTTCCAAGCATTTTTTCTGACCATAATGCATTAAGATTAGATTTCAATTACAGAAAAAAAACTATTAAAAATTACAACATATGGACGCTGAACAACAAGCTTCTGAATAACAAACAAATCACAGAAGAAATCAAAAAAGAAATCAAAATATGCATAGAAACGAATGAAAATCAAAACACAACAACCCAAAACCTGTGGGACACTATAAAAGCAGTACTAAGAGGAAAGTTCATAGCAATACAGGCATACCTCAAGAAACAAGAAAAAAGTCAAATAAAAAAACCTAACTCTACACCTAAAGCAACTAGAAAAGGAAGAAATGGAGGACCCAGAGTTAGTAGAAGGAAAGAAATCTTAAAAATTAGGGCAGAAATAAATGCAAATGAAACCAGAGACCATAGCAAAAATCAACAAAGCCAAAAGCTAGTTCCCTGAGAGGATAAATAAAATTGACAAACCATTAGCCAGACTCATCTAGAAACAAAGGGAGAAAAATCAAATCAATAAAATTAGAAATGAAAATGGAGAGATCACAACAGACAACATAGAAATACAAAGGATCATAAGAGACTACTATCAGCAGTTATATGACAATAAAATGGACAACGTGGAAGAAATGGACAAATTCTTAGAAAAGTACAACTTTCCAAAACTGAACCAGGAAGAAATAGAAAATCTTAACAGACCCATCCCAAGCACAGAAATTGAAACTGTTATCAGAAATCTTCCAGCAAACAAAAGCTGAGATCCAGACGGCTTCACAGCTGAATTCTACCAAAAATTTAGAGAAGAGCTAACACCAATCCTAGTCAAACTCTTCTAGAAAATTGCAGAGGAAGGTAAACTTCCAAACTCATTCTATGAGGCCACCATCACCCTAATACCAAAGCCTGGCAAAGATGCCACAAAAAAAAAAGAAAGAAAGAAAGAAAGAAAACTACAGGCCAATATCACTGATGAACACAGATGCAAAAATCTTAACAAAATTCTAGCAATCAGAATCCAACAACACATTAAAAAGATCATACACCATGACCAAATGGGCTTTATCCCAGGGATGCAAGGATTCTTCAATATCCACAAGTCAATCAATGTAATTCACCACATTAACAAATTGAAAAGTAAAGCCATATGATTATCTCAATAGATGCAGAGAAGGCCTTTGACAAAATTCAACATCCATTGATGATAAAAACTCTCCAGAAAGCTTGAATAGAGGGAACATACCTCAACATAATAAAAGCTATATATGACAAACCCACAGCAAACATTATCCTCAATAGTGAAAAATTGAAACCATTTCCCCTAAAGTCAGGAACAAGACAAGTGTGCCCTCTTTCACTGCTACTATTCAACATAGTTCTGGAAGATTTGGCCACAGCAATCAGAGCAGAAAAAGAAATAAAAGGAATACAAATTGGAAAAAAAGAAGTAAAACTCTCAGTTTGCCAAATACAAGATCCTCTACATAGAAAACCCTAAAGATTCCACCAGAAAATTACTAGAGCTAATCAATGAATATAGTCAAGTTGCAGGATGTAAAATCAACACGCAGAAATCCCTTGTATTCCTATACACTATAATGAGAAAGTAGAAAAAGAAATTAAGGAAACAATTCCATTCACCATTGCAACGAAAAGAATAAAATACTTAGGAATATACCTACCTAAAGAAACTAAAGCCCTATATATAGAAAATTATAAAACACTGATGAAAGAAATCAAAGAATACACTAACAGATAGAGAAATATACCATGTTCATGGATCAGAAGAATGAATATAGTGAAAATGAGTATACTACCCAAAGCAATCTACAGATTCAATGCAATCCCTATCAAGCTCCCAGCGGTATTTTTCACAGAGCTGGAACAAATAATTTCACAAGTTGTATGGAAATACAAAAAAATCCTCGGATAGCCAAAGAAATCTTGGGAAAGAAGAATGGAACTGGAGGAATCAACCTGCCTGACTTCAGGCTCTACTACAAAGCCACAGTCATCAAGAGAGTATTGTACTGGCACAAAGACAGAAATATAGATCAATGGAACAAAATAGAAAGCCCAGAGATAAATCCACACACATATGGACACCTTATCTTCTACAAAGGAGGCAAGAATATGCAATGGAGTAAAGAAAATTTATTTAACAAGTGGTGCTGGAAAAACTGGTCAAGCACTTGTAAAAGAATGAAACTAGATCCCTTTATAAAACCATACACAAAAATAAACTCAAAATGGATTAAAGATCTAAACGTAAGACCAGAAACTATAAAACTTCTACACAAAAATAAACTCAAAATGGATTAAAGATCTAAACGTAAGACCAGAAACTATAAAACTCCTAGAGGACAACATAAGCAAATCACTCTTTGACATAAATCACAGCAGCATCCTCTATGATCCACCTCCCAGAACACTGGAAATAAAAGCAAAAATAAACAAATGGGACCTAATTAAAATTAAAAGCTTCTGCACAACAAAGGAAATTGTAAGCAAGGTGAAAAGACATCCTTTGTAATTGGGGAAAATAATAGTAAATGAAGCAATTGAGAAACAACTAATCTCAAAAATATACAAGCAACTTATGCAGCTCAAGTCAAGAAAAATAAATGACTCAGTCAAAATGGGTCAAAGAACTAAATAGACTTTTCTCCAAAGAAGACATACAGATGGCTAACACACACATGAAAAGATGCTCAACATCACTCCTTATCAGAGAAATGTAAATCAAAACCACAATGAAGTACCTTTTCACACTCGTCAGAATGGAAGAGATCTAAAAGTCTACAAGCAATAAATGCTGGAGAGGGTGTGGAGAAAAGGGAACCCTCTTACACTGTTGGTAGGAATGCAAAGTAGTACAGCCACTATGGGGAACAGTGTGGAGATTCCTTAAAAAATTGCAAATAGAACTGCCTTATGACTCAGCAATCCCACTGCTGGGCATACACACCGAGGAAACCAGAATTGAAAGAGACACATGTACCCCAATGTTCATTGCAGCACTGTTTATAATACCCTGGACATGGAAACAACCTAGACGTCAATCAGCAGATGAATAGATAAGAAAGCTGTGGTACATATACACAATGGAGTATTAATCAGCCATTAAAAAGAATACATTTGAATCAGTTCTAAGGAGGTGGATGAAACTGGAGCCTATTATACAGAATGAAGTTGAAAAACGCCAATACAGTATACTAAAACATATAGATGGAATTTAGAAAAATGGTAATGATAACCCTCTATGCGAGACAGCAAAAGAGACACAGATGTATAGAATGGACTTTTAGACTCTGTGGGAGAGGGAGTGGGTGGGATGATTTTGCAGAATGGCATTGAAACATGTATACTACCAGGTAAGAAATGAATCACCAGTCTATGTTCGATACAGTATACAGGAAGCTTGGGGCTGGTACACGGGGATGATCCAGAGAGATGATATGGGGTGGGAGGGGGGTTCCGATTGGGAACTCATGTACACCCGTGGCTNCTGGTACACGGGGATGATCCAGAGAGATGATATGGGGTGGGAGGGGGGTTCCGGATTGGGAACTCATGTACACCCGTGGCTGATTCATGTCAATGTACGGCAAAACCTATACAGTATTATAAAGCAAAATAAAGTAAAAATAAAAATTAAAAAAAAAATTATTTGAAGAAACGATGCCTGAAAACTTACCTGACCTGGGAAAAGAAATACATATCTAAATCCAGGATGTGCAGAGAGTTTCAAATGAAACTCTCTGAAGAGAAAGACACATAATAACACTTGTTACCATTAAGATGAAAGAAGCTAAGAATAAAGAGAATCTTGAATGCAACAAGAGAAAAACAGCTTGCTATGTACAAGGGGAATTTTATAAGACTATCGAGAGATTTCTTAGCAGGAAATTTAGAGGACCGAAGGAAATAGCATGACATATTCAAGATGCTTTTTTAAACATTTATTTATTTTTATTGAAGGATAATTGCTTTATAGAATTTTTCTCTTTTCTGTCAAACCTCAACATGAATCAGCCATAGGTATACATATATCCCCTCACTTTTGAACCTTCCCACCATCTCCCTCCCCATCCCACTTCTCTAGGTTGATACAGAGTCCCTGTTTGAGTTTCCTGAGGCACAGAGCAAAATTGCATTGGCTATCTAGTTTATATATGGTAAGGTAACTTATATGCAGAGTACATCATGAGCAACACTGGGATGGAAGAAGCACAAGCTGGAATCAAGATTGCTGGGAGAAATATCAATAACCTCAGATATGCAGATGACACCACCCTTATGGCAGAAAGTGAAGAGGAACTAAAAAGCTTGTTGATGACAGTGAAAGAAGGGTGAAAATGTTGGCTTAAAGCTAAACATTCAGAAAACTAAGATCATGGCATCCAGTCCCATCACTTCATGGGAGATACATGGGGAAACAGTAGAAATTGTGGCTGACTTTATTTTTATGGGCTCCAAAATCACTGCAGATGATATTGCAGCCATGAAATTAAAAGACGCTTACTCCTTGGAAGGAAAGTTATGACCAACCTAGATAGCATATTCAAAAGGAGAGACATTACTTTGCCAACAAAGGTCCGTCTAGTCAAGGCTATGGTTTTTCCAGTGGTCATGTATGGATGTCAGAGTTGAACTGTGATGAAAGCTGAGGGCCGAAGAAGTGATGCTTTTGAACTGTGGTGTTGGAGAAGACTCTTGAGAGTCTCTTGGACTGCAAGGAAATCCAACCAGTCCATTCCAAAGGAGATCAGTCCTGTGTGCTCATTGGAAGGACTGATGCTAAAACTGAAACTCCAGTACTTAGGTCACCTCATGTGAAGAGTTGGCTCATTGGAAAAAACTCTAATGCTGGTCGGGTTTGGGGGCAGGAGGAGAAGGGGACAACAGAGGATGAGATGGCCGGATGGCATCACCGACTCGATGGACACGAGTTTGGGTGATCTCTGGGAGTTGGTGATGGACAGTCAGGCCTGGCGTTCTGTGCTTCATGGGGTCACCAAGAGTCGGACACGACTGAGCGATTGAACTGAAGTGAACTGAATGTAACTTTCTATGTTACTCTTTCCATCTCAACCTTTAAAAATACAGACTTCAAACCAAGAATTTACCTAAAATAGTTGTTCATTATTGAAGGAGCAATTAATGTTCCCAGGTAAGCTAATACTAAAGGAAGTCACCGTCACTAAACTGCTCCTACAAAGGAGTAGTTAAGCATCCTGTTTAAACTAGAAATAGATAAACACTAATTAATATAAGAAAGCATGAAAATAAAAATCTCACTGGAAAATGTAAATTTATAGTAAATAGAGTACATAAATCACACATATAACAAGCGTTAAGATTAAAAGAAAAATGGAGTAAAATTAATTAAAGTCACAAATTAGTTAAGGGATTCACAAAATAAAAAGATGCAGAATGTGTCATCAAAAGTATAAGATATTGTGAGGCTGAGTCAAAAGTTAGAATTTGGAATATATTCATATTTAAGTGGCTGTCAACTTAAAATAGACTGCTATTTACATATTATGTAATATGTGAAACAGGGTAAATGCAAGGCAAAACCCATAGTAAATGAACTATGGGAAGTGATAAAAAGAATAAGAAAGGAACAGATAGAAACCACAAAAAGACCATTAAAAACTTAAAAAAAGGACCATACTCTCATTCCTATTTATAGTCACTTTAAGTGTCAATGAACTATGTTTGCCAATCAACAGGCATAGAGTGGTCAAAAAGTGTCTGTCTACAGAAGACTCAAAAGTAAGAACACACACAGAATGAATGTGAACATACGGAGGAAGATATTCTACACAAATGGAAATAAAAATAAAGCTGGAATAGCCATACTCTGTCAGACAAAACAGACTTTAAAGCATTAAAGGGTTCAATCCAGAAAGATGGTATAATATTTATATATGTATATGCACCCATCATAGGAACCAACATATATAAAGCAAACATCAATGGACTTAAAGGGAGAACGTGACAGCAGTACAATAATAATGGAGAAGTTTAGCTACTCACTTACTTCACTTGATGAATCTTTCAGATTAATGTAAATCAATAGACAAAGTTAAGTCAATAAAAGTTATTGGACTTAAACAACACTTTAAAACATATTGACTTAATAGATGAATTCAGAGCATTCCACCTCAAACCATCAGAATACTCATTTTTTTCCAGTGTACATGGAATATTATCCAAGGTAAATTGCAAGTTAGGTCACAAAACGAGTATTAATAATTTCAAGAAAAATGAAACAATGGCAACCTTTTTCTGTGTCAACAATGATTTCAAACTAGAAAGCAGACACATGAAAAATAAAGCTGGTAAGAAACATAAAAATGTGGAGATCAAACAACATCTACTGAATAAATGATGAGTCATTGACTAAATCAAAGAAAAAGTAAAAAAATCAGTTCAGTTCAGTTGCTCAGTCGTGTCCGACTCTTTGTGACCCCATGAATCGCAGCACGCCAGGCCCCCTGTCCATTACCAACTCCCGGAGTTCACTCAGACTCTCGTCCATCGAGTCAGTGATGCCATCCAGCCATCTCATACTCTGTCGTCCCCTTCTCCTCCTGCCGCCAATCCCTCCCAGCATCAGAGTCTTTTCCAACGAGTCAACTCTTCACATGAGGTGGCCAAAGTACCAGAGTTTCAGCTTTAGCATCATTCCTTCCAAAGAAATACCAGGGCTGATCTCCTTCAGAATGGACTGGTTGGATCTCCTTGCAGTCCAAGGGATTCTCAAGAGTCTTCTCCAACACCGCAGTTCAAAGCATCAATTTTTCCGTGCTCAGCCTTCTTCACAGTCCAACTCTCACATCCATACCTGACTACTGGAAAAACCATAGCCTTGACTAGATGGACCTTAGTTGACAAAGTAATGTCTCTGTTTTTGAATATGCTATCTAGGTTGGTCATAACTTTTCTTCCAAGGAGTAAGCATCTTTTAATTTCATGGCTGCAGTCATCATTCACAGTGATTTTGGAGCCCCCAAAAATAAAGTCTGACACTGTTTCCACTGTATCTTTATTTCCCATGAAGTGATGGGACCTGATGCCATGATCTTCATTAAAATACTCAGAAGGAAATGAGAAAAAAATATATCATGTACCAAAATCTGTGAGCTGATGCAAATGTGATTCTGAGATGACATTTCATAGCAGAGCAGTCCTACCACAAGAAATAATAAAAATCCCCAATAAACAATCTAACACTTCATCTGAAGAAACCAGATAAAGAAAAATACATGAAGTCTAATATTTGTAGAAGGTATGGAATAATAATAATAAATAAAGCCACTCAGCATAAATAAGTGAGAGACAAAAAAAAAAAAAAGAAAATACCAAGGAAACTAAGAATTTATTTTTTTTAAAGGATAGATAAAACTGCCAATCTAGACTAATGAGAAAAAAAAGAGAGGTTTCAAAAGAATAAAATTAGAAGTGAGACATTACATCCAATACCATAGAAATACAAAGACTAATAGAAGACTACTATGAACAGTTTTAATCTGAAAATTGAACAACCTAGAAGAAATGAATACATTTCGAGAAACATAGAGTTTTCCTAGACTGAAGTATAAAGTTATTCAGAACCTGCTAAGTCCAATTACTAATTAACAGATTGAAGCACTAATCAAAATTCTCTTAAAAAAAGAAAGACAACCCAAGACCAGAGAGCTACCCAGATGAACTCTACAACATTTTCAAGGAAGGTAATATTTACCTTTCTCATACTTTTCCAGGAAAATTGAGTAGAGAAAACTCCTCCCAAAACATTTTACAAACCCAGTATTGCCAAATATCAAAGCCAGAAAATACATATATACACAAAAGAAACAAAGGCCACTATTTTTGATGCACATAGATGCAAAAATCCTCAACAAAATATAAGCAAATCAAATCCAACAAAGAATATTCATACACCACAGTCAAGTGGGGTTTATATAGGACACAATAATCAATATCAGCAAATCAATCAATGTGATAAATCACATAAAATAAAGAATAAGTATTATTTAATCATTCCAATAGATGCAGAAAAGCTTTTTGATAAAATTAAACACACAATTATAAAAATATCTCCAAACAAAGTGATATGGAAGGAACATGTCTCAACGTAAGAAAGGCCATATAAGACAAATATATAGGTACATCATATTTAATGCTGAAAAGCTAAAAGCTTTTTCTATAAGACTAGAAAAATACAAGAGTTCCCATTGAAACAACTTTTATTCAACATAGTACTTAAAGTCCTAAGGGAATTCATAGGTGGTAGCATAGAAGAATGCATGCTCATCTTCTGTGAGAACACCAAAATTGCAACACACTGTTAAAAAATCACTGACAGGAGAATGTTCCATCCCAACAAAAAAAGTATTCCCCATGTCCATTGGCAAAGGAGAAGCCCCAGCAAGACAGTAAAAGGAGCAAAAATGCATTTAAACCAAACCTCATACCTGTCAGAGATGCCTGGAGGGCTAAAACAAAAACTTGTGCACACCAGGATTCATGATACCCCACAAGAGACTGAGCCAGAACAGCATTTGTGTTTCTGAGTGTCTCTTGCAGAGACACAGGTGAACAGTGGCCTGCTGCGGGAACAGGAGCTCTGGCTGCATTAGATCTGGAGTCATGGTGTGTGGCATAGGTTCTCTTGGAGGAGGTCACCATTAGTCTCACCATAGAGCTATTGAGCAGAGAACCCACAAACTGGAGAACAGTTATATCAAAGAAGTTCTCACACTGTTGTGAAAGTTCTAGGACACAACAGATTCCCCAATCTGGGGATCCTGCAAAGGGACTGAGGAGCCACAGGGAATTTTACTTTGAAGGCCAGAGGGCATTTTGTTACAGAACTTCCACGAGACTGGGGAAACAGACACTTGTAGGGCACAAACCAAACCTTTTGCACACCAGGACCCAGGAGAAAGGAGCAGTGACCCCTCAAGAAACTAAGGCAGACTTTTCTGTCAGTGTCCAGGAGTCTCCAGAGGAGGAGTGGATTTACAGGGGCACTGAGAGGGTCAGTGGTACAGAATAC
Source organism: Redunca redunca (assembly GCA_006410935.1). Classification (NCBI taxonomy): domain Eukaryota; kingdom Metazoa; phylum Chordata; class Mammalia; order Artiodactyla; family Bovidae; genus Redunca; species Redunca redunca. The sequence continues at coordinate 55,079 of SJYQ01010462.1, read as the reverse complement.
AACAATCCTGGGAGCCACAGTGTGTGCTGGCATAAGTTCTTTTGAAGGAGGTTTCCCCTACCATAGTTAGCCTGAGGAAAACTACAAGGAGGGAACACAGCCCTGCCCATCAGCAGAACTGGAATAAAGATTTACTGAGCAAGGTGCCACCCATCAGAGCAAGACCCAGATCACTTCAATCAGGAAGCATTCACAAGCCTCTTATCTTTATCCATCAGAGGGCAGAGAGAATGAAAATCAAATCACAGAAAACAAACCAAATTGATCACATGGACCACAGCCTTCTCTAGCTCAATGAAACTATGTGCCATGCCGAGTGTGGCCACCCAAGACAGAGGGATCATGGTGAACGTTCTGACAAAATGTGGTCCACTGGAGAAGGGAATGGCAAAATATTTCAGTATTCTTGCCTTGAGAACCTCATGGACAGTATGGAAAGGAAAAATATATGACACTAAATGATGAACTCCCCAGGTAAGCAGGTGTCCAGGATGCTACTGGAGAAGAGTGGACAAAAAGCTCTAGAGAGTATGAAGAGGCTGAGCCAAAATGAAAACAATGCCCAGTTGTGGATGCGACTGATGATGGAAGTAACTCCAATGCTGTAAAGAACAATATTGCATAGTAACTTAGAGTGTTAGGTCTTTGAATCAAGGTAAATTGGAATTGGAATTGGTCAAGCAGGAAACAGCAAGAGTGAACGTGGACATTTTAGGAATCAGTGAACTAGAGTGGATGAGAAAGGGCAAATTTAATTCAGATGATCATTATATCTACTACTGTGGGCAAGATTCCCTTAGAAGAAATAAATACACCCTATAGTCAACAAAAGGGCCTGAAATGCTGTTCAGTTCAGTCACTCTGTCGTGTCAGACTCTTTGCGACCCCAAGGACTGCAGCACGCCAGGCCTCCCTGTCCATCACCAACTACCGGAGTTTACTCATACTCATAATCATTGAGTCGGTGATGCCATCCAACCATCTCATCCTCTGTCGCCCCCTTCTCCTGCATTCATTCTTTCCTAGCATCAGGGTCTTTTCAAGTGAGTCAGCTGTTTGATCAGGTGGCCAAAGTATTGGAGCTTCAGCTTCAACATCAGCCTTCCAGTGAATATTCAGGACTGATTTCCTTCAGGATGGATCTTCTTGCAGTCCAAGGAACTTTCAAGAGTCTTCTCCAACACCACAGTTCAAAAGCATCAATTCTTCAGCTTTCTTCACAGTCCAAATCTCACATCCATACATGAGTGTGATCACTTGCCTAGAGCCTGGCATCTTGGAATACGAAGTCAACTGGGCCTTAGGAAGCAGTACTTATAAACAAAGTGAGTGGAGGTGATGGATATCCAATTGAGCTATTTTAAATTCTAAAAGATGATGGTGTTAATGTGCTGCACTCAATATGCCAGCAAATTTGGAAAACTAAGCAGTGGCAACAGGACTGAACAAATGTCAGTTTTCATTCCAATCACAAAGAATGTTCAAGCTACCACATAATTGCATTCATCTCACATGCTGCCAAAGTAATGCTCAAAATTCCCCAAGCTAGGCTTCAACTGTACATGAACTGAGAAATTCCAGATGTTCAAGCTGGATTTAGGCAGAGTAACCAGATATTAAGTTTCCAATATCCACTGGATCATAGAAAAAAAAACAAGAGAATTCCAGGGGGGGAAAAAAAAAATCTACTGTCCTTTCACTGAGAGGAATAAAGTGAAAGTAGAAGTCGTTCAGTTGTGTCTGACTTTTTGCGACTTACATGGACTATACAGTCCATGGAATTCTCCAGGCAGGAATTCTGGAATCGGTAGCCTATCCTTTCTCCAACAGATCTTCTCAATAGGCAATCAAACTGGGGTCTCCTGCGTTGCAGCCAGATTCTTTACCAACTGAGCTATTAGAAAGGCCCTTTCCCATCATTGACTATGCTGAATTCTTTGACTGTGTGGATCACATCAAACACTGGAAAATACTTAAAGAATTGGGACTACCAGTTCACCTTATCTGCCACCTGGGAAACCTATATGCTGGTCAAGAAGTAACAGAACTGGATATGGAAAAATGGACTGATTCCAAATGGAAAAAGGAGAATATCAGGGTTGTATCCTGTCAACCTCCTCATTTAACTTATATGAAGAGTTCCGTTCAGTTTAGTCACTCAGTCGTGTCTGACTGTTTGCGACCCAATGAATCACAGCACACCAAGCCTCCCTGTCCATCACCAACTCCCGGAGTTAACCCAAACTCAATTGCACAGAGTCAGTGATGTCATCAAGCCATCTCCCCGTCTGTTGTCCCCTTCTCCTCCTGACCCCAATCCCTCCCAGCATCTGGGTCTTTTCCAGTAGGTCAATTCTTCGCATGAGGTGGCCAAAGTATTCGAGTTTCAGCCTCAGCATTATTCCTTCCAATGAACACCCAGGACTGGTCTCCTTCAGGATGGGCTGGTTGGATCTCCTTGCAGTCCAAGAGACTGTCAAGAGTCTTCTCCAACACCACAGTTCAAAAGCATTAATTCTTCAGTACTCAGCTTTCTTCACAGTCCAAATCTCACATCCATACATGGATACAGGAAAGACTATAGCCTTGACTAGATGGATCCTTTTGGCAAAGTAATATCTGTGCTTTTCAATATGCTATGTAGGTTGGTCATAACTTTCCTTCCAAGGAGTAAGCGTCTTTTAATTTCATGGCTGCTATGACCATCTGCAGTTACTTTGGAGCCCAGAAAAATAAAGTCAGCCACTATTTCCACTCTTTCCCCAACATTTCACATGAATTGATGGGACCAGATGCCATGATTTTCGTTTTCTGAATGTTGAGCTTTAAGCCAACGTTTTCACTCTCCTCTTTCCCTTTTATCAAGAAGCTTTTTAGTTCCTCTTCACTTTATGCCATAATGGTGGTGCCATCTGCATATCTGAGGTTATTGATATTTCTCCTGGCAATCATGATTCCAGCTTGTGCTTCCTCCAGCCCAGTGTTTCTCATGATGTACTCCGCATAGAAGTTAAATAGGCGGCGAGGTGACAATATACAGCCTTGACGTACTTCTTTTCCTATTTGGAACCAGTCTGTTGTTCCATGCCCAGTTCTAATTGTTGCTTCCTCACCTGCATATAGATTTCTCAAGAAGCAGGTCAGGTGGTCTGGTATTCCCATCTCTCTCAGAATTTTCCACAGTTTATAGTGATCCACACAGTCAAAGGCTTTGGCATAGTCAATAAAGCAGAAATAGATGTTTTTCTGGAACTCTCTTGCTTTTTCCATGATCCAGCAGAAGTTGGCAATTTGAACTCTAGTTCCTCTGCCTTTTCTAAAACCACCTTGAACATCTGGAGGTTCATGGTTCATGTATTGCTAAAGCCTGGCTTGGAGAATTTTTAGCATTACTTTACTATTATGTGGGATGACTGCGATTGTACGGTAGTTTGAGCATTCTTTGGCATTGCCTTTCTTTGGGATTGGAATGAAAAAATGACTTTTTCCAGTCTTGTGGCCACTACCGAGTTTTCCAAATTTTCTGGCATATTGAGTGGAACACTTTCATAGCATTATCTCTCAGGGTTTGAAATAGCTCAACTGGAATTCCATCACCTCCACTAGCTTTGTTCATAGTGGTGCTTTCTAAGGCCCAGTTGACTTCACATTCCAGGATGTCTGGCTCTTGGTGAGTGATCACACCATCGTGATTATCTGAGTCGTGAAGATCTTTTTTTGTACAGTTCTTCTGTGTATTCTTGCCACCTCTTCCTAATATCTTCTGCTTCTGTTAGGTCCATAACATTTCTGTCCTTTATTGAGCTCATCTTTTTTATGAACTGTTCCCTTGGTATCTCTAATTTTCTTGAAGCAGTCTCTAGTTTTTCCCATTCTGTTGTTTTCCTCTACTTCTTTGCATTGATCACTGAGGAAGGCTTTCTTATATCTCCTTGATATTCTTTGGAACTCTGCATTCAGATGCTTATATCTTTCCTTTTCTCCCGTGCTTTTCACTTCTCTTCTTTTTACAGCTATTTGTAAGTCCTCCTCTGATAGCCATTTTGCTTTTTTGCATTTATTTTCCATGGGGATGGTCTTGATCCCTGTCTCCTATACAATGTCACAAACCTCAGTCCATAGTTCATCAGACACTCTGTCTATCAAGTCTAGTCCCTTAAATCTATTTCTCACTTCCACTCTATAAGCATAAGGGATTTGGTTTAGGTCATACCTGAATGGTCTAGTGGTTTTCCCTACATTCTTCAATTTAAGTCTGAATTTGGTACTAAAGAGTTCATGATCTGAGCCACAGTCACCTCCCAGTCTTGTTTTTGTTGACTGTATAGAACTTCTCTGTCTTTGGCTGCAAAGAATTTAATCAATCTGATTTCAGTGTTGACCATCTGGTGATGACTATGTGTAGAGTCTTTCTTGTGTTGTTGGAAGATGGTGTTTGCTATGACCAGAGCATTTCTTGGCAAAACTATTAGCCTTTTCCCTGCTTCATTCCACATTCCAAGGCCAAATTTGCGTTACTCCAGATGTTTCTTGACTTCCTACCTTTGCATTCCAGTCCCCTATAATGAAAAGGACATATTTTTTGGGTGTTAGTGCTAAAAGCTCTTGTAGGTCTTCATAGAACCATTCAATATAAGCTTCTTCAGCATTACTGGTTGGGGCAGAGGCTTGGATTACCATAATGTTGAATGGTTTGCCTTGGACATGAACAGAGATCATTCTGTCCTTTTTGAAATTACATCCAAATACTGCACTTCAGACTCTTTTCTTGACCATGATGTCTACTCCATTTCTTCTAAGGGATTCCTGTCCACAGTAGTAAATATAATGGTCATCTGAGTTAAATTCACCCATTCCAGTCCATTCCCTGCAATCTTGATTCCAGCTGGTGCTTTATCCAGCCCAGTATTTTGCATGATGTACTCTGCATATAAGCTAAATAAGCAGGGTGACAATATATAGCCTTAACATACTCCTTTCCTGATTTGGTACCAGTCTGTTGTTCCATGCCCATTTTTCACTGTTGCTTCTTGACCTCCATACAAATTTCTCAGGAGGAGTGTCAGGTGGTCTGGTATTCCTAACTCTTACAGAATTTTCCTCAGTTTGTGGTGATTTATACCGTCAAAGGCTTTGGCATAGTCAATAAAGAAGAAATAGATGTTTTTCTGGAACTTTTGCTTTTTTGATGATCCAACAGATGTTTGCAATCTGATCTTTGGTTCCTCTGTCTTTTCTAAATCCAGCTGGAACATCTGGAAGTTCATGGTTCACGTACTGTTGAAGCCTGGCTTGGAGAATTTTGAGCACTCTTTTGTTAGCATGTTAGAGAAGTACAATTGTGCAGTAGTTTGACCATTCTCTGACTTTGCCTTTCTTTGGGATTGGAATGAAAACTGACCTTTTCCAGTCTTGTGGCCACTGCTGAGTTTTCCAAGTTTGCTGGCATATTGAGTGCAGCACTTTCAAAGCATCATCTTTTAGGATTTGAAATAGCTCAACAGGAATTCAGTCACCTCCACTATTTTTGTTCATTGTGATGCTTCCGAAGGCCCACTTGACTTCGCATTCCATGGTGTCTGGCTCTAGGCGAGTGATCACATCATCGCGATTATCTGGATCATGAAGATCTTTTTTTTTTGGATAGTCTTTCTGTGTATTCTTGTCAACTTTTCTTAATATCTTCTGTTTCCGTTAGGTCCATACAATTTCTGTCCTTTATTGAGCCCATCTTTGCATGAAATATTCCCTTGGTGTCTCAAATTTTCTTGAAGAGATCTTCAGTCTTTCCCATTATGTTGCTTTACTCTATTTCTTTGTATTGATCACTGAAGAAGGCTTTCTTCTATCTCCTTTCTATTCTTTGTCACTCTGCATTCAAATGGGCCATCCTAGTCAACAAAACTCCTGCTGCATGGGCACGAGCTCTGCATGCAGTAGACCTGGATATGGCATAAGCCCTCTTGGAGGAGGTCGTCATTAACCCCCACCATAGAGCCACCAGAACTTACACAGGTTTGGGAAAACAGTCTCTTGGAGGGCACCAACAAAATCTTGTGTGCACCAGGACCCAGGAAAGAGGAGTAGGGACCCCAGAAGAGACTGACCCAGAACTGCCTGAGTGAAAATTATAAGATTTACTGAGCATGTCCAGAAATCTAACCAATGTGATCACATGGACCACAGCCTTGTCTAACTCAATGAAATTATGAGCCATGTTGCATAGGGCCACCCTAGATGGATGGGTCATGGTGGAGAGTTCTGACACAATGTGGTCCCCTGGAGAAGGGAATGGCAACACACTTCAGTATCCTTACCTTGAGAACCCCATGAACAGTATTAAAATTGTTGAGAAATCTAGACAGCTATATGCACATGAATGAAAATTGAAAACTATCCTACACCAAACAAAGAAATTAATTCAAAATGGATTTGAATGTGAGAACTCAGACTATAAAATTTTTAGAAGAAGCCATGGGTTGTAACTTCATTGACACTAATACTAGTGATATTTTTGTGAATTAGATAAAGGACAATGGAAACAAAAGCAAAAATGAACAAATGGAACCAAATTAAATGAAGACTTCTGCACTGCAATGGAAATCATAATTGGAACAAAAAAGAAATTTATGAATGGGAAAGTATACTTTCAAATTATATATCCAAATAGGAATTAATACCCAAAATATATAAAGAGGCCATATAATGCAACAACACAACAATAANAAGAACACAAAATATACACAGTGTAGAAAGAGAAGAAAATAAATATATATATATATATATATATATTTAAAAGAAGATATACAGACAACAGAAACATAAAAACTTTTCAACACAAGTAATTATTAGGGGAATGTAAATTAAAATCACAGTGAGAGACCACCTAATATATGCCAGAATATCTACTATCCAAAAGACACTGGCTGAAAATCATTGAAGATATGGAGAAAAGGGAGAACTTGCGCATTTTTGATGGGAATGCAAATTGCTGCAACCACTATGGAAAACTGTATAGAATTTTCACAAAATACAAAGAATAGAATTGTGTTATATCCAGCTAACCTACTATTTATTCAAAGAACATGAAAAGACTAATCTGAAAACATACATGCAACCCATGTGTTCACAGAAGCACTATTAACAGCAGCCAAGATAAGTAACTCAAGTGTCTATCCATATATAAACAGACAAAGACAATGTCCCACAAACCACCCCCTCACAAACATGTACATAATATAGAATATTACTCGGTCATTCAGTTCAGTTCAGTTCAGTCGCTCAGTCCTGTCTGACTCTTTGCGACCCCATGAATCGCAGCACGCCAGGCCTCCCTGTCCATCACCATCTCCCGGAGTTCACTCAGACTCACTTCCATCGAGTCAGCGATACCATCCAGCCATCTCATCCTCTGTCATTTCTTCTCCTCCTGCCCCTAATCCCTCCCAGCATCAAAGTCTNCCTCCTGCCCCCAATCCCTCCCAGCATCAAAGTCTTTTCCAATGAGTCAACCCTTCGCATGAGGTGACCAAAGTACTGGAGCTTCAGCTTTAGCATCATTCCTTCCAAAGAAATCCCAGGGCTGATCTCCTTCCGAATGGACTGTTGGATCTTCTTGCAGTCCAAGGGACTCTCAAGAGTCTTCTCCAACACCACAGTTCAAAAACATCAATTCTTCGGCACTCGGCCTTCTTCACAGTCCAACTCTCATATCCATACATGACTACTGGAAAAACCATAGCCT
>SJYQ01010462.1:0-40253 GCA_006410935.1 Redunca redunca | reverse complement strand
GAGACACATTATTTGAAAAAACAAATACTTAACAAGGACTTATTTACTGAACATTTTTGAAACACTAATGGCACTTTTATAATTTTAAAAAAAGTAACTCAGTTTTAAAAAGAAATTTCAATCACTTCTTGCTTTGCCGCTGACATGTAAAGTATTGGAAGCCACCATTCCGTTTCTTACAATAAAATAAATCAAAGGAACTGAAAATCAATAACTTTTTTAAAGAGAATTAAAGTCACAGGGAAAGCTGCCACACCCAAATCTAGAGAGCCAGGTGCATGTAGAGAGGCAGAACTGAAATGATCTTTCCTGTAGGAGAAACCACTGTAGTCATAAGCTGGTGGCATAAATTATGAAGTATCTTATTGTTCAATGCTAAAACTGAAACATAGCTTAGTGTGAGTATGAAATTTTTGGTGGCCACAGTCTTGGAGAGCTCCCACACTTCTCTGGATTTTCACTCCAGGAATCCCAGAAGTTTATCACTGAGAAGAGCCAGAATAACTCTCATCTTCCTATTTGGGAGTGGGAGTAGATGATCAGTTTCATATATATCCAGAGTGTTATCAATGATGAGGGTCTCCTAAGCAAGTGAAAATGTTTTCCAGATCCTTATCCCACAGGAAGGAAGGGAAATAATCTAACTTCATACATTCCTAGGTTTCCTGTTTCACCCAAGGGGGAAAAAAAGTCTGAGAAACACTCATGAAGGTCTTATCTAAAGGACACAGTCAGTGAAGGATTGAGACACAATCATATGATTATAGAATAGTTCTTATATCACCAGAGCACCAGTAGAATAACAATATAACTGAATATTTTAAAGTCTCAGATTATATTTAAGATGTTTTCAGAGAAATTAGACAAGAAAGAAGAGAAAATTTAAAAAGTTGAAGCTATTAACATCTGCAGTACAGCAAACACTGAACACGGACTAATTCTTACCAAGATTAAAATAAAAGTTCACAGTAAAGGCCTATAAAACTGAGTTCTTATTAGTTGACATATCACATCCAGCTTTCAAAACATTACCAGACATACTAGAAGGCAAGTGAGAACCCAACCTGAAGAGATAAGCCAATCACAAAACTAGATTCATGAATGGAAGAGTTTTTGGAATAATAGATCAGGATTTAACAAAAGAAGAAACTGTAAATGATATATTAAAAATTTTTCTGGGAAANAATGGAAGAGTTTTTGGAATAATAGATCAGGATTTAACAAAAGAAACTGCAAATGATATATTAAAATTTTTTCTGGGAAAATTATAAACATGCATTAATAGATGGATACTTCAAGTAAAGAGAAAGTCTAAGAAATAAATGAAATAACATTTCATAAATACTTTATAGTAGACATGACAATGTCATCAGTATATTGGACATGACAAAGGATAACATCAGTGAGCTTGAAAATTTATCAATAGAGATTTCATAAATTGAAACACAAAAAGAAAAAAAAGAATTTAACAACAGAACAGAATATACAGAATTGTGGGATGATTTCAAAAGATGTCACACAGGTGTCGTTGGCATATCAGAAGAGATAGGGAACATAAGACATATCTGAAATAACAACGGTCATGAAAATTTCAAAATTAACGACAGACACTAAACCTCAGGTCCATGAAAATCAAAGAACACCAAGCAGGTGTGTTTTATATATATATACAATAAAGTATGCCAACAAATATTCAACAAGCAACAGCGTGTAATCGTACCATATTTGAACTGTGGAATTCCAAGGGTGAAGGGAATATTTTGAAATTAGCCACAGAAAACGAAAAATGCTTTACTCATAGAGAAACAAGGATAAGAACTATATTGGTTTTCCTTATCAGAAACCATGCAATCAAGAGAGTGGCACAAATAAATTGTTAAAAGAAAACACACACACACACACACACATATATACACATATCAACTAGAGACACTGGAAAAGAGTCCACTTGCTTATTAGCTCAAATGGTATACAATTATTAAATAGAAATATCCCTGTTCATGAAAAAAACTAATGAATACCTCTTACATTATGAAAAGTAAGACATATTGCATGTTTTCTTTCATATAAAGTTAAAAACTGCTGCTGCTGATAAGTCACTTCAGTTGTGTGTGACCCCATAGACGGCAGTCCACCAGGCTCCCCCGTCCCTGGGATTCTCCAGGCAAGAACGCTGGAGTGGGTTGCCATTTCCTTCTCCAATGCATGCAAGTAAAAAGTGAAAGTGAAGTCATTCAGTTGTGTCCGACTCTTTGCGACCCCATGGACCGCAGCCTACCAGGCTCCTCTGCCCATGGGATTTTCCAGGCAAGAGTACTGGAGTGGGGTGCCATTGCCTTAAAAATCAAGATAGCGATTATAATTGGCAGAAGGTGTGATTACTAAAAGGCAGGTAGGGGATGTTGGCAGGATTCTATTTCTGAACTTTCGTGGTTTTCATTGATGTATTTACTTTTTGTTATTTCCTAGAATCGCATACTTATTAGTTGTAAATTGTTCTGTAAGCATGTCATACAACAATTTAAAAATTTAAAGTTCTGAAAATCATTAAAACAACATAGCCATCACTTCAGACAAAATGGAATATCTTTTTCTTTCACCCCCAGTTGTGGCTGAGGAATTGTGATCAAGTCAAAATCATGTAAGTGAAGTATACAAGTCCATAGAGCAGACTGGGGCTACTTCTCTGAATATCGTATAGGGTTAGTGTTCATGCTGCTAAAAAATTATCCTCAAATCTCTCAATCAGCATAAGGAAAATTATAAAAATTATCAGAAGCTCTCTATCCTAACAGCTTTCAATTTTACACCATGGTAATGTTCCATTAGATCTAACAATATAGTTTTACTTTTGCAAAATAAGAATATTTTTTGATTCATATAAATATACAATAATTAGAACTATAAAAATTAAACAGAATGTTCTGATTTTCTTCCATCTCGACTCTCTGGGCTTCCCTGTTGGCTCAGATGGTAAAGAATCTGCCTGCAATGAAGAAGACCCAGGTTTGATCTCTGAGTCTGGAAGATTACTTGGAGAAGGGAATGGAAACCCACTCCAGTATTCTTTTCTGGAAGATTCTATGGACAGAGGAGGCTGGCCAGCTACAGTCCATGGAGTCACAAAGTCTGAGTCATGACTGAGCAACTAACACACACACACACACACACACACACACACACACACACATTAATGTTTAAATATCACTGCCTTAATAAGATTTTTTACCTCAGTTATCCACTCTATATACTATAATCTGTCATTCAACAACAACAACAACAACAAAACAGTTTCAATTATGATTCAGTTAATGGTAATAGGTCTTACCATTTGCAAATTCAGAATGAACAGTCCATTTAAGCCCATTTTATTGAAGAATGACTAATTTTCAACTATTGACTTTTATCCCTAGGTTTCTTCTCAGCTTCAAATGATACTTAGTTTAAACATCAGGACATATGGTAGATTCAGTTCAGTTCAGCTACTCAGTCATGTCTGACTCTTTGCAACCCCTTGGACTGGAGCAGGCCAGGCTTCCCTGTCCATCACCACCTTCTGGGGCTTACTCAAACTCACATCCATAGAGTTGGTGAAGCCATCCAAAATCTCATTCTCTGTTGTCCCCTTCTCCTCCCGCCTTCAATCTTTCCCAGCATCAGGTCTTTTCAAATGAGTCAGTTCTTTGTATCAGGTGGCCAAATTATGAGTTTCAGCTTCAACATCAGTCCCTCCAATGAACACCCAAGTTTTTTTTGTTTTTTGTTCTTTTTTTGGATGGACTGGTTGGATCTCCTTGCAATCCAAGGGACTCTCAAAAGTCGTCTCCAACACCACAGTTCAAAAGTATCAATTCTTTAGTGCTCAGCTTTCTTTATAGTCCAATCTCACACCTATACGTGACTACTGGAAGAAACGAAAGCTTTGATTAGACTGACATTTGTTGGCAAAGTAATGTCTCTGCTTTTTAATATGCATCTAGGTTGGTCATAACTTTTCTTCCAAGGAACAAGTGTCTTTTAATCTCATGGCTGCAATCACCATCTGCAGTGATTTTGGAGCCCAGAAAAATAAAGTCTGTCACCATTTTTACTGTTTCCCCATCTATTTCCCGTGAAGTGATGGGACCAGATGCCATGATCTTAGTTTTCTGAATGTTGAGCTTTAAGCCAATTTTTTCACTCTCTTCTTGCACATTCATCAAGAGGCTCTTTAGTTCTTCTTCACTTTCTGCCATAAGGGTGGTGTCATCTGCATATCTGAGGTTATTGGTATTTCTCCCAGCAATGTTGATTCCAGCTTGTGCTTCTTCCAGCCCAGCATTTTTCATGATGCACTCTGCATATAAGTTAAATAAGCAGGGTGACAATATACAGCCTTGACATACTCCTTTCCTGATTTGGAACCAGTCTGTTGTTCCATGTCCAGTTCTAACTGTTGCTTCTTTACCTACATACAGATTTCTCAGGAGGCAAATCAGGTGATCTGCTATTCCCTTCTCTTAAAGAATTTAGTAAATTCAAAAGCTTGACCTCCCTGGTTTTTGGTCTCTCTTCTCTTACATTATGTTCAAGAATATTAACATATAAATTCTAGTGAATTTATCTGTAATAGTCTGAGTGATAAATTAGAGTAAATCTATAAATTCAATCTGTATATTTGTTTAAAATGTGTCAAAACTAGATTTATCTTCCTTGCTCTTTAATGCTTTTCCATAACTGGGAAAGAATACTGTCAAAGTTCTTGAATTTTACAAATAGGCTAAGATTATTTTTCTGTTTTGGAGCAATACTAACTATATTTTAAGAGTTAGCTTATTTTTTTTTAATCTTAAAATAAATCATTCTGCTTGAACAGGCCAAGCCATCCTAAACCACCTACTGCTGACAGTGCTTAACTAAAGTCAACAAAGAGAAGATAAGTCTTCCTGGTATTTCTTATTGAAATATTAATATCAATTTCAGCTGTAAAAATGATAAATATTTTAATAAAGATAGCTTTGCAGTATTCTTTATTCTATCCATGCAGGAATATTCTCAGCAGACAGATTTAATCTCACAAAAGATATGGGTTACTAAAATATGGCTATCTTACAAATCTCTCCAAAGCTTTTACAGCCAAATATTATAAGCTGCATTTCAAGTCATTTAAAATCCCACATATATTTTCCTAATAAGCATATGTTAAAAGAAATAGATGGGTTATCTTTAAGATACTATTTTACATGCATACCATTTAGATCTTTATTTGCACATCAATTATGTAATTTTTTAAAATGTTTGCCCTTTATTTGTTTGCTTTTGATGTGTGTGTGTGTATGCCTTTTTTGAAAAATACATTCAAGGGAACTGTATGGAGTCAAGCAACAACATAAATTATAAAAGATAGAACTGAACAGGAGAGGAGACTATCAGGTGCTAATTTTGTTGTCAGAGAGGCTGGGTGGAAGGTGCTGTGTGTATTGTGATAATAAAAGCGTTATATGGGGAAAGTGCCACTTCAGTTTTCATGAGCTATTTATGTGACATGGTGCATCAAATCTGGAAGCAGAAGCAGAGACCATCTGGAAAGAGTACCAGTCAGGAAACTGATTTCATTTGGAATAAATAGCGTACATATGCGTCACAGTGATCCAAGTCTGTGCCCAACCACTAATGCCAAATAAGCTGAAATTGAATGGTTCTATGAAGACCTACAAGAGCTTCTAGGACTAACACCAAAAAAAAAAAAAAAAAAAAGATGTCCTATTCATCATAGGGGACTGGAATGCAAAAGTAGGAAGTCAAGAGGTACCTGTAGTAAGAGGTAAGTTTGGCCCTGGAATTTAGAATGAAGCAGGGCAAAGGCTAACAGAGTTTTGCCAAGAGAATGTACTAGTCATAGCAAACACCCTCTTCCAACAACACAGGAGATGACTCTACTTATGGACGACGCCAGATGGTCAACACTGAAATCAGATTGATTATATTCTTTGCAGTCAAAGATGGAAAAGTTGTATACAGTCAGCAAAAACAAGAGCTCAGATCATGAATTCCTTATTGTAAATTTCAGACTTAGATTGAAAAAGTATGGAAAACCACTAGACCATTCAGGTATGACTTAAATCAATTTCCTTATGATTATACAGTGGAAGTGACAAAGAGTTTCAAGGGATTAGATCTGATATACAGAGTGCCTGGAGAACTATGGAAAAAGGTTCATGCCATTGTACAGGAGGTGTTGATTAAAGTCATCCCACAAAAAATGATTAAAAAAGGCAAAATGGTTGTCTGAGGAGGCCTTACAAATAGCTGAGAGAAGAAGAGAAGTGAAAGGAAAAGGAGAAAAGGAGAGCTGTATCCATCTGAATGCAAAGTTCAAAAGAATAGCAAGGAGAGATAAGAAAGTCTTCCTAAGTGATCAGTGCAAAGAAATAGAGGAAAACAATAAAATGGGAAAGACTAGAGTTCTCTTCAAGAAAATCAGAGATACCAAGGGAACATTTCCTTCAAATATGGGCTAATAAAGGAGAGAAAGAGTATAGACCTAACGGAAGCAGAAGATATTAAGAAGAGGTGGCAAGAATACACAAAAGAACTATACCAAAAAATATCTTAATGACCCAGATAACCACAATGGAGTGATAACTTACTTAGATCCAGATATCATGGAGTGTGAAGTCAAGTGCGCCTTAGAGAGCATCACTATGAATAATGCTAGTGGAGGTGATAGGATTCCAGCAGAGCTATTTCAAATCCATAAAGATGATGCTGTTAAGTACTGCACTCAATATTCCAGCAAATGTGGATCACTCAGCAGTGATCACAAGACTTGAAATGGTCAGCTTTTATTCCAATCCCAAAGAAAAACAATGTCAAAGAATGTTCAAATTACCACACATTTACATTCATTTCACACGCTAGCAAAGTAATGCTCATAAACCTCCAAGCTAGGCTTCAACAGCACTGAACAGAGAACCAGATGATCAAGCTGGATTTCAAAAATCAGTGGAACCAGAGATCAGGTTGCCAACATCTGTTGGATCAGTCACAGGGAAAGCAAGAGAATTCCTGAATAACGTCTACTTCTGCTTTATTAACTATGTGAAAGAGTTTAGCTTTGTGAATAACAACAAACTGTGGAAAATTCTCCAAGAGATGAGAATAACAGATCATCTTACCTGTCTCCTGAAAAACTTGTATACAGGTCAAGAAGTAACAGTTACAACTGGACATGGAAAAATGGACTGGTTCAAAATTGGGAAAGGAGTACTTCAAGATTGTATATTGTCACCCTGTGTATTTCTAATTATATACAGAGTACATCATGAAAAATGCTGGGCTGGATGAAGCACCAGCTGGAATCAAGATTGCTGGGAGAAATATCAGTACACCTCAGATATGCATATGGCACCACCCTTACGGCAGAAAGCAAAGAGGAACTAAAGAACTTCTTGATGAAGGAGCAAGAAAAGAGTGAAAAAGCTGGCTTAAAACTCAACATTCAAAAAACTAAGATCAAGGCCTCTGGTCCCATCACTTCATGGCAAATAGATGGGGAAACAATGGAAACAGTGACAGACTTTATTTTCTAGGGATCCAAAATCACTGCAGATGGTAACACAGCCACGTAATTAAAAGACACCTGCTCCTTGGATGAAACGGTATGAGAAACCTACAGAGAGTATTAAAAAGACAGAGGCATTACTTTGCCAACAAACGTCTGTGTAGTCAAAGCTATGTTTTTTTTTTTTTTTTTTCAGTAGCCATGTATGATTGTGAGTATTGGACCATAAAGAAGGTTGAGTGCCAAAGCATTGGTGCTTTTGAACTATGGGGTTGGTGAAGACTCTTGAGTGTCCCTTGGATTGGCAAGGAGATCAAACAATCAGTTGCTGGGCTCCAGCCCTTCTGGATCCAGGGTAATTCGAAGTGGGGACGGAGTTGACATACTAGGAAAAATCTTATTTAATTACAGATATATAGAGAGATTAGAAATGGATAGTGTAGTAGGAAATATTAGTGGAGAAAAAGAGGTTGAATAACTTGGTTTACGTGGGATACCAATAAAATTCCAAGACAAGGAATTTGCACCATCTACATTGGGCTACCAGCACCACTTGAATATAAGAAGATGCCCCTCCTTGGGCTCCTTCTCACGTGGAACTTAAAAGCCGGGGCAAGTAAGTAGACATGGCAGGCACCCACACTCCAGATGGGAATTCAGCCAGAAAAACGGGGAGCAAGAAAGAAACGATATGGGGGAATCAGTCTTTCCAGAAACTGATCCGATTTCTTTATTTTTTAGGTTTGCTTATATACCTTTTGTTATAAATAGGGATGAATACAGAGTCATGTGGGGTCAGCAGTCCTGACTTTTATCAAAATCAGGTGCTTCATATAAATGTATAAAAAAAATGTCTTAGGGGTTTTACATCATTTTCTGGCCATAAGACCTGCTGACATTTTACAGCCCTTTCTTTCTGATAACCAAAAAACTTATATTTCCAAGGGTGTTTTTTCTTAAACCAGGTGCCACCCTCTGAAGGTAGCAGATAAAGTTGCATTCCTATAGGGTGAGGGTGTAGTGGGTTACAACTAAGAAAGGAATTTATTTAACCAAAGGTTAACATGATTAATCTTAAAGGTTAACACTTATTTCTCCTATATGCTAGTTATATTCTTTATAAGGGCAGGGAATATGGAGACTTAGCAGCAAATATCAGCCCAACAAATGAAAACCCTTCACCAATGTTCCCGTTAAGATCTATTTAGTCTTAAGATAGTGATAAAGTTACATTTTTACATAGCAAGGGCACAGTGATTTAGAACAAAGTACAGTTATCTATAACAAAAGAGAAAATTCATTAACTCAAAATATCTAGTATTGCTAACATCAAAAACTACTATATTTCCTTCTCTATATTCCAAATACATTAATATATTCCCAGGTGCCTAAGGATATGGAGGCCTGGCGGCAATCATTGACTCAACAATGAGAAAAGAATTAAGATTTTCAAAATACTCCAAACTCTGTGCTGTTTATGGTTGAGAGGTAGTAAACAATCATGTGCTTAGTGGCAGAAGTATGGATAATCTTGTCACACAAGCTAGTCTGCCGCAGAGAGGTTTGACCTGAGACACCCTTGTCACACCCAGGGCAGGGAATTAGCAGCAATTATTGGCACAACAAATGAAAAACCCTTCACCAATACAATTCCTAACCAACCCACTATACTAATAATTTCTAACTTCCCCAAAGAATCTGCCTTTAGTAAGTCTAAAACATTTCATGCCTCTCACGGTCGGGAGGCTGTAAACAATCACATGTGGCCAGACAAACCTGTACAGGCAGGCTAGATAACCTTCAGAGGAGTTCATAAGTTGAAACACTCTTGTCACGCCCAGGAATTTTTATTGACTTGGAGCTGTAAGTTAACTCCTTCCCCGAGAGAGGTAATGGGGGTCAGCCTCCCGTGAAGTCAGAGGTATAGGTAAGAGCATGAAACAGTAAAGTAGGTAGACTCTGGTTTTGGGGGTAGATGCTCGGGAACAGGGGGTTTCTTGAGGCTCAATTCCGCCTTTGCAAATGCTGAAGCCTCCTTCCTCATGACCTTTGCCATGGGCAGAGTTCCTCATTCTGGCTCCCGGCAATCAATCCTAAATGAAATCAACCCTGAATATTAATTGGAAAGACTGATGCTGAGGCTGAAGCTCCAATACTTTGACCACCTGATGTGAACAGCTGACACATTAGAAAAGACTCTGATGCTGGAAAAGATTGAAAGAAGGGGAAAAGGGTACGACAGAAGACAAGATGTATAGCATCACCAACTCAATAGGCATGAGTTTGAGCAAGCTCCAAGAGATGGTGAGGATAAGGAAGTCTGGCATGTTGCAGTCCATGGGTTCACAAAGAGACAGGATTAAGCAACTGAACAAAAACATATATGAATTTTAATTGTAATTAAAGTTTAAGCAAAGATCCAGTAAAGCTGCTTCACTGATACCTCAGTTCACAAAGAATCTGCCTGTAAGGCAAGAGACCCCAGTTCAATGCCTGGGTCGGGAATATCCCCTGGGGAAGAGAACAGCTACCCACTCCAGTATTCTGGCCTGGAGAATTCCATAGACTGTATAATGCATGGGGTCATAAAGAGTCAGACATGACTGAGAGACCTTCATTTTCACTTTCAAAGATCCACAGTGGAAACATATACAAATACAATGTTTTCATCTTTGGATCTTTATCTGAATAGATCTACTTATCACAGTTGCTTCGAGTTGGCTCAGTGGTAAAGAATTCACCTGCCAAAAGACACGCAGATTTGATCCTTGAGTCTGGAAGAGCCCCTGGAGAAGGAAATAGAAATCCATTCTAACATTCTTGCCTGCAAAATCCCATGGACAGAGGAGCCTGGCAGGCTATACTCCATGGCGTTGTAAGAGAGTCAGATATCACTTTGCGACTAAGCAACGTTTCACTACTGACAATAAAAATAACACTAACGAATTATATGTATATAAAACAAAATTGCCCTTGGAAAATCGATCATCAATTAATGGAAGAAAAAATTACTCAATGAATGTTATTAAAGCAATTTTGAAACAAAAAAGTTAGAATTTATTTCACTTCTAGCCAAAATAAATAGCAGATGTTCTTAAAACTTAGAAAAACAAACCATATAAGGTCTGCATCATTTTATAGTAAGTACGTGTACACAGTATTTTCATTGCCCTAAAAAATACTATATGCTCTCTCTGTTTATCTCCTCCCCTAATCCCTTGGAAATCACTGATCTTTTTACTGCCTTCATAATTTTGCTGTTTCCAGAATGTCATGCAGTTCAAATCATACAGTATGTGGTGTTTCAGACTGGCTTTTCATCACTTGTGCTTGTGTTCAGTTGCTCAGTAGTGTCCAACTCTTTGCCCTTCTCTGGACTGTAGTCCATGGTCACCTCTGTCAATGGAATTTTTCAGGCAGGAATACTGAAGTGACTTGCCATTTCCTACTCCAGGGGATCTTCCCGACCCAGAGATTGAACCCGAGTCTCTTGATCTCCTGCATTGGTAGGTGGATTCTTTACCATTGTGCCACTGGGGAATCCTCCATAAAATATTTATTTATTTATTTGGCTGCATCAGATCTTTGTTTCAGTATGAAGGCTTCTCTCTCGTTGAGGTAGGAGGACCGAGTTGCCCCTTGGCATGTAGGTTCTTAATTCCTCAACCAGGGATTGAACCCATGACTCCTGCATTACAGAGCAGATTCTTAACTCGGTCATACATACCTAAGTCGCCTCCATGTCATGGTTTGATAGCTCTTAAAAAAAAAAATGAAAAAAAAGAAAAGAAAATTGCATGCTATTCCTTTTCTAGATGTATAAGAGTCTATCTATTCCCCCATTAAGGAATATCTTAGTTGCTTCTAAGTTTCAGCAATTATGAGCAAACCCATTATAAACACTGTGCAGGTTTTTGTGTGAATGTAAGCTTTTAACTCTTTGGATAACTACCAAAAAGTGCCATGGTTGGATTTTATGTTAAGAGCATGTTTATAAAACAAACAAACAAACCTATCTTCTAGAATGGCTTTGGCATTTGCATTGATTCCTTGCTCTTGTTTTTTAATGTCTTGGCAGCCTTGCTATACTTTGTGTTTGTGTTTTCCAAAGAAAACTCCTGTATGAGTCTGCTAACAATCTCCCATTTCTTAAGACAATTGAAATAATTTATGCCTCTTTAAAATATTATTGACTGCTTATGAAATTCATTAGAATATACATTTTTTTGTTTTTGTTTTTCCTTTTTGTAGAATGATTAAATAAATAGCATTTACATTCACTGTGTTTTACAATGCACAATTGAGTCGTTTTGCAGAACTTTTATTGCATAGTTTTCTAAACTGTAAAGTGATGTTGGCTTAAAGTTACATAAATAAGTTTTGTGATCCTAGCCATTGGTAAACAGTTACCTTTTAAAGCGTCAATGTTTTATCCATTTTCAATCTTTGACACCACAAAAGGAAATTATATAATTTATCTGAAGATAAGCATTGATAAGCAATATCATAGCCTTACTAAAAAAAGAAGAGAGTGAAAATTATCATTATTAACTATTATTTCTTGAAATCTTCCTACTGTAAATCATACTTTGTTATTCCTTTTGGCCTAGTTTAAAAATAAAAGACTGTGTAAACTAATGTGATCCAGGGAGGTTGTATGACTGGCACAAAATCCCAGAGCTAGTTAGTGATACAATGTAGATACCTTGTTTCCTGTTGTATTTCCATGTGTTTATTGAAAATAGAACTTATAAGTTTTCACTGTGTCTTCTATTCAAAACATAGTAGGGGCATTGCGACAGAATGGAAATAAACACTTGGTTTATCAATGCAAATAATCATATATTCTGAGCTATTTCCAAATAACTAGCTCTACAGTTACAGTTCTTTGAGTCCTGCCCAAGATGGTATCCTCTAACAGTAGATTTTCTCTTCCTTTCTTTTGATTTTCCTACTAATCAGGTTTATGTTAACAAAATCTTTTAATCTTACATTAGTTCTGCACTGNTAGTATTTAAGATTCAAATTATTTCAATCATGTTATTTAATATATTGGTATTAATTCATTAATACATGAAACATTAAATTGATATAATCACCTAAATCTTCACAGAATATTCATCAACATAGTTGTAATTTAAAATGTGTCTGCTTTGGAGAAAAAAGTTTCTGAATTTCATACAAAGTAGAATTTGTCATATTGGTGTGTGACATGATTTCAGTAAGCTTATTTACATCCTGTTTTTAGTTCCATAACTTTGGAAGATTTATTGTTTCATTGATGATTAGGCAGAAATGGTAATATTTCCACAGAAAATGTAAGAGACTATATTAGCTTGTGTAGGTAAGAGTTTTACAGAAAATTAGAACTGCATAAGAGAATGCCACGGAGAAGGCAATGGCACCCCACTCCAGTATTCTTGCCTGGAAAATCCCATGGATGGAGGAGCCTGGTAGGCTGCAGTCCATGGGGTCGCTGAGGGTAAGACTCGACTGAATGACTTCACTTTCATTTTTCACTTTCATGCATTGGAGAAGGAAATGGTAACCCACTCCAGTGTTCTTGCCTGGAGAATCCCAGGGACAGGGGAGCCTGGTGGGCTGCCATCTATGGGGTCGCACAGAGTCAGACACAACTGAAGTAACTTAGTAGCAGCAAGAGAATGCCACTTCTGTTTTCCAAATTACTAAGTCAAGAAAAGAAAAGCAGTATGTTTATTCGGTGATACTGTCCTTTAGAATATGTATAACTTGGGGGGTTATCTATACTCTGTTCTTTATACCTCATGTAAATGCTTCACAGCACATTAATTTTAGATGTATAAAAACATCATCTTTTACTCTAATGTTTCTAAGCGTGGTCAGAAGAGTAGCGTGACTCTCACATATAAAATTGTTTTTGATGATGGAATGTAAATATGTTATGAATATTGCAGTCTGTGTTGATACAATGTATGGACAGTGTGTTAAAAAACAAAGAAATCACTTTGCTGACAAATGTCCGTATAGCAAGGCTATGGTCTTTCCAGCAGTCATGTGCAGGTGTGAGAACTGGGCCATAAAGAAGGCAGAGAACCAATGAACTGACACTTCTGAACTGTGGTGCTGGACAAGACTCGAGAGTCCCTTGGACTGCAAGGAGATCCAACCAGTGAGTCTTTTTTTTTTTAATATAAATTTATTTATTTTAATTGCAGGCTAATTACTTTACAATATTGATAGGGGAACACGTGTACAACCAGTGAGTCTTTTTTTTTAAATATAAATTTATTTATTTTAGTTGCAGGCTGATTACTTTACAATATTGTTGGGGGAACACGTGTACAACCAGTCAGTCTTAAAGGAAATCAACCCTGTATATTCATTGTAAAGATTGATGCTGAAGCTGTAGTTCCAATATTTTGGCTACCTGATGTGAAGAGCCTACTCATTGGAAAAGACCCTGAGGCTGGGAAAAGTTGAATGCAGAAGGAGAAGAGGATGACAGAGGATAAGAGGGTTGAATGGCCTCACCAATAAAATGGACATGAACTTGGGCAAACTCTGGGAGATGGTAAGGGACAGGGAGGCCTGGTATGCTGGAGTCCATGGGGTCATGAAGAGTTAGAAACAACTTGGCAACTGAACGACAACAAATATATAGCATACATAGAAATCAAATGATCTCTCCTTCAATGAGAAGTATTAATTAGCTGTAGTGTAAATTCCTTTTCATGGTAAAGCATCCAATAAAATTATATAAGTTCAGTTCATTTCAGTCACTCAGTCATGTCCGACTCTTTGCAACCCCATGAATCGTAGCACGCCAGACCTCCCTGTCTGTCACCAACTCCTGGAGTTCACCCAAACTCATGTTCATTGTATCCGTGATGCCATCCAGCCATCTCATCCTCTGTCGTCCCTTTATCCTCCTGCCTCAGTCCCTCCCAGCATCAGAGTCTTTTCCAATGAGTCAACTCTTCGCATGAGGTGGCCAAAGTACTGGAGTTTCAGCTTTAGCATCATTCCTTCCAAAGAACACCCAGGGCTGACCTCCTTTAGGATTGACTGGTGGTTGGATCTCCCTGCAGTCCAAGGGACTCTCAGGAGTCTTCTCAAACACCACAGTTCAAAAGCATCAATTCTTCAGCACTCAGCCCTCTTCACAGTCCAGCTTTCACATCCATATATGACTACTGGAAAAACCATAGCCTTGAATATATGGACCTTAGTCGGCAAAGTAATGTCTCTGCTTTTTAATATGCTATCTAGGTTGGTCATAACTTTTCTTCCAAGGAGCAAGTGTCTTTCAATTTCATGGCTACAGTCACCATCTGCAGTGATTTTGGAGCCCAGAAAAATAAAGTCTGACACTGTTTACACTGTTTCCCCATCTATTTCCCATGAAGTGGTGGGACTGGATGCCATGATCTGTTCTCTGAATGTTGAGCTTTAAGTCAGCTTTTTCACTCTCCTCTTTTACTTTCATCAAGAGGCTTTTGAGTTCCTCTTCACTTTCTGCCATAAGGATGGTGTCATCTGCATATCTGAGGTTATTGATATTTCTCCTGGCAATCTTGATTCCAGTTTGTGCTTTTTTCAGCCCAGCATTTCTTACAATGTACATTTCATATAAGTTAAATAAGCAAGATGATAATATACAGCCTTGATGTACTTCTTTTCCTATTAAAGATATATTAAATGCATAAAAAATATAATATGCCATATATAATCTGCCTTATATCTCTGAATAGGACATATGAGTTATAATGAAAATTAAAAGAAACCACCATCTATTCTTAAATAGGTCAACATGATATTTGGTTTCCCAAATTCTCATCGGATTTTATGTTTCCATTTTGCTACTGAGAAAGAAGAATGAAGCACAGATGGCTCAAATTTTAGTCTTTCAAAAAAAAAAAAAGTTGAATAATGATGGAGAAATTGCCATACTATAAACATACAATTTTTACTTTAATATACCTATGTTTCTTGTATAGATATGAACTTTGTAGTCAGATTTTGGTTTGTTTAATTTTACTTCTGCTGGAAAGAATCTGTCCTCATTGCAGGAGACCCAGGAGATGCGGCTTTGATCGCTGGGTCAAGATCCACTGGACAAAGGTATGGCAACACACTCCAATATTTTTACATGGAGAAACCCATGGACTGAGAATACTGGGAGGGTACAGTCCATGCCGTCACAAAGAATCAGACACAACTGAAGCGACTGAGCACACACATACACAGTTTTGTGTTAATCTATAAAATGCTAATTTTCTTCTTGCTCTATTCAAAAGACAGGATATAGGAATTAGGTTGTGTGTATATGTGTCTGTGTATGTGTGTGTGTACAAATAAACAAATAAAAGTACATATGTATATAATTTTGCTGACATGATAATTATAAACACCCCATGACAACCTTTAAATCAACAACATTCAGAAAATGCAAAGAAAATTCTTTTGTGAACAAAAACTTATTTGTATGTGCAATGGTTAATTTTATTCAGAGTGTGTTTCTCAGGATAGTTTTGGATAAGATTGATGTTTTAATAAGTATACTAAATAAAGTCGATTACTCTTCCTAGAGATATGGTGGCCCCCAAAACAAAATATCAGGTTGACTTTTAAGTTTTATTTTTTAAATATAAATTTATTTATTTTAACTGGAGGTTAATTACTTTATAATATTGTATTGGTTTTGCCACCACAGGTATACACATGTTCTCGGTCCTGAACTCCCCTCCCTCCTCCCTCCCTGTACCATCCCTCTGGGTCATCTAAGTGCACCAGCCCCAAGCATCCAGTATCATGCATTGAACCTGGACTAGCGATTCATTTCATATATGATATTATACATGTTTCAATACAATTCTCTCAAATCATCCCACCCTCGCCCTCTCCCACAGAGTCCAAAAGACTGTTCAGTACATCTGTGTCTCTTTTGCTGTCTCACATACAAGGTTTCGTTACCATCTTTCTAAATTCCATATATACTCATTCATATATGTATTGTTTTTCTTTCTGGCTTACTTCACTCTGGATACTAGGCTCCAGTTTCATTCACCTAATTAGAACTGATTCAAGTGTATTCTTTTTAATGTCTGGGTATTACTCCATTGTGTATATGTACCACAGCTTTCTTATACATTCGTCTGCTGATGGACATCTAAGTTGCTTCTATGTCCTGGCTGTTATAAACAGTGCTGCAATGAACATTGGGGTACATGTGTCTCTTTCGATTCTGGTTTCCTCAGTGTGTATGCCCAGCAGTGGGATTGCTGGGTCATAAGGCAGTTCTATTTCCAGTGTTTTAGGGAATCTCCACACTGTTCTCCATAGTGGTTGTACTAGTTTGCATTCCCACCAACAGTGTAAGAGGGTTCCCTTTTCTCCACACCCTTTCCAGCATTTATTGCTTGTAGACTTTTGGATCACTGCCATTTTGACTGGAGTGAAATGGTACCTCATTGTGGTTTTGATTTACATTTCTCTGATAATGAGTGACGTTGAGCATCTTTTCATGTGTTTGTTAGCCATCTGTATGTCTTCTTTGGAGAAATGTCTATTTAGTTTTTTGGCCCATTCTTTGATTGGGTCGTTTATTGTTCTGGAATTGAGTTTCAGGAGTTGCTTGTATATTTTTGAGATTAGTTGTTTGTCAGTTGCTTCATTTGCTATTATTTTCTCCAATTCCGAAGGATGTCTTTTCACTTTGCTTATAGTTTCCTTTGTTGTGCAGAAGCTTTTAAGTTTAATTAGGTCCCATTTGTTTATTTTTGCTTTTATTTCCAGTATTCTGGGAGGTGGGTCATAGAGGATCTTTCTGTGAAGTATGTCAGAAAGTGTTTTGCCTATATTCTCCTCTAGGAGTTTTATAGTTTCTGGTCTTATGTTTAGATCTTTAATCCATTTTGAGTTTATTTTTGTGTATGGTGTTGGAAAGTGTTCTAGTTTCATTCTTTTATAAGTGGTTGACCAGTTTTCCCAGCACCACTTGTTAAAGAGATTGTCTTTAATCAATTTATATTCTTGCCTCCTTTGTCAAAGATAAGGAGTCCATAGGTGCATGGATTTATATCTGGGCTTTCTATTTTGTTCCATTGATCTATATTTCTGTCTTTGTGCCAGTACCATACTGTCTTGATGACTGTGGCTTTGTAATATAGCCTGAAGTCAGGCAGGTTGATTCCTCGAGTTCCATTCTTCTTTCTCAAGATTGCTTTGGCTATTCGAGGTTTTTCTTTTTTCTTTTTTTTTAGTTTCCATACAAATTGTGAAATTATTTGTTCTAACTCTGTGAAAAATACCATTGGTAGCTTGATAGGGATTGCATTGAATCTATAGATTGCTTTGGGTAGTATACTCATTTTCACTATATTGATTCTTCCGATCCATAAACACGGTATACTTCTCCATCTATTACTGTCCACTTGATTTCTTTCACCAGTGTTTTATAGTTTTATATTTATAGGTCTTTAGTTTCTTTTAGGTAGATATATTCCTAAGTATTTTATTCTTTTCTTTGCGATAGTGAATGGAATTGTTTCCTTAATTTCTATAAAACTCCTAGAGGGAACATAGGAAAAACACTCTCTGACATAAATCAAAGCAGGATCCTCTATGACCCACTTCCCAGAATACTGGGAAAAAAAAAAATAAACAAATGGGACCTAATTAAACTTAAAAGCTTCTGCACAACAAAGGAAACTAAAAGCAAGATGAAAAGACAGCCTTCAGAATGGGAGAAAATAATAGCAAATGAAGCAACTGACAAACAACTAATCTCAAAAATACACAAGCTACTCCTGCAGCTCAACTCCAGAAAAACAAATGACCCAATCAAAGAATGGGCCAAAAAACTAAATAGACATTTCTCCAAAGAAGACATACAGATGGCTAACAAACACATGAAAAGGTGCCCAACATCACTCATTATCAGAGAAATGCAAGTCAAAACCACAGTGAGGTACCATGTCACGCCTGTCAGAATGGCTGTGATCTAAAAGTCTACAAGCAATAAATGCTGGAAAGGGTGTGGAGAAAACGGATCCCTAGGTCAGGAAGATCCTCTGGAGTAAGAAATGACAACCTACTTCAGTATTCATGCTAGGAAATTTTCATGGACTGAGTAGCCTGGTGGACCACAGTCCATGGGGTTTTAAAGAGTCAGACATGACTGAGCACACAAGCATCGTCTTCCTACATAGGACACAGCATAACATTCAAATAAATTTGACATAAGTTTTGTACAGTAGATACAGTATGTCAAGGTAAATATTTCTCCAAAACTGATGTGAAATTGCACATTTGAAAGTATTCCACAGCCATTTTTCTGCATCGAATCAAAGCACTTTCCACTGAATGTTTAGAAGAAGTAATGAGAAAGGTTTATTTAAAACTGCTATTTCAGGAGTTGTCATAGTCACATAACTGGCAGCAAAGTAATTTAAAATAATTATAATTCCTTGTTCTCTTGTCTTAAAACCTAAAATAAAATTGCCATTTTCAATAGTGAGTTGACCATCACCACCAAAGCCTACAAAATAACACTGCAGAAATTCTGGTGCTGCCTCTCACCACGGTTAGATGCTTACTGATAATTGCATTTGGTGTGTCAGAAAATGTGCCACCACTAGTTTTCAAAAAGTACATTATGCTCAATGACTTGAAAGGTTTTGAAGACCTGGACAAATAAACAATGAATGCAGATAATGTTGTAGTAGAACAGCATTTCAGAAGTGATGGCTGAAGTCCCCCAGTTGGGTGTGAATGAAGTCTGCATCCACATTTCTGGGTGTGATTTGTTTGTCTCAGGAGCCACTCTGGCCACCCATATCCCTAAACACTGACAGTCAGGAGTAACAAGGGTCTGGGGCCCGGAATTCATGTGCCCAAATGCAAATATTTGTTAAAAAACACCAGTGATGTTTTGGTCAATGATGGGAGTGTACACATATCTACCTGCAATATGGACACATTGGACATAACTTTAAATGAGACAATGTTGACCTGTGTTAACAACCACTGTTCAATTCCCATCATTAAACCAAAAAATATTTCCTTCGGCACTGTATATAAATGTTGTGCTAATATATTTGCTATTATTTTACCTGTGATTTGTTTCTTCTATTGACGAGAATTATTTTATGTGAGTCTGTGATGAGTTCCAAATTATAGAATGATATTTTGTACAATAGACTTCCTTGGACACAACAATTATATTTCATGCAGCTTCAGGGTATTTAATGACTTTATTTTACAGAAGTTTATCGGTATCTAGGAGAGCTATCCTTTAATATTCTTTCTTCTAAAGCTAGTATTTTGCTGACTTATCATTTTCAATTTTTAAACTCTAGCTTGTAATCTGCCATCATCTTTGCTGGTGTAACTTTCTATTTTTAGAAACCAAATAAGCTTGGTTCAATAGTAACTCACTGATAGCTCGCTTCAAGTTGTGCATGTTGTTAACTATTGAGGGCACAAATATAATAAATGGCATAATTTTCAGAGAAATATCAAGTAAAGTCCCAATAATGCAGAAGATCAGCCTTCTTCATGAGAAAGTGTAGCTTCTCCCTGAAGTCAGACATAAGGAAATACAACAGGAAATAGAAGGACAGAAAAAAAGAAAATTCATTCTTGAGGTTCTTGCCTTTCTCTATTAAGTCATGGAAACATCAGGTGCCAAAAATTAAAGGGTAGGGAATTTGGTGGAAATTTCAATAGAGTGGAAAAGTCATTTTCCAATTTGTTTATAGTCTTAGTCTTATTTTTACATTTAAAAGAAATCATTTTTGTGTCTATGTATTTTAAAATATAAATGTATTTATTTTAATTGGAGGTTAATTATTTTACAATATTGTATTGGTTTTGCCATACATCAATATGAATCCGCCACAGGTATACACGTGCTCCCCGTCCTGAACCCCCCTCCCTCCTCCCTGCCTGTACCATCCTTCTCGGTCGTCCCAGTGAACCAGCCCCAAACATCCAGTATCATGCATCAAACCTGGACTGGCAATTTGTTTTATGTATGATATTATACATGTTTCAATGCCATTCTCCCAAATCATCCCACCTTCTCCCTCTCCCACAGAGTCCAAAAGACTTTTCTATACAGCTGTGTTTCTTTTGCTGTCTCGCATACAGGGTTATTGTTACCATCTTTCTAAATTCCATATATATGTGTTAGTATACTGTATTGGTGTTTTTCTTTCTGTGAAAATAGACAAAGAAGGACACTGCATAATGATCAAAGGATCACTCCAAGAAGATGATATAACAATTATAAATATATATACACCCAATATAGGAGCACCATAATATGTAGGACAAATGCTAACAAGTATAATTTTATTTTTAAAATCAAAATTCTCCCACAAATATCTTATGCAGATCAATACACATTTTAAATATAAACTGATATTTTTCATCCCACCTATTTCAACTTCTTTGAAAACTTTCCTCCCAACTTCCATTTATTTAATTTACCCAATTCCTGTGTAGCAAAGAATGAAAATGAGAAAATGAATTCTGCTCATTAATCATCTCCTATTATCTTATTTTAATTTGCTTATTTTTAATTGAATGAAAATTGATTTACAGAATTTTGTTGTTTTCTGACAAACCTCAACATAGGTCAGTTACAGGGATACATATATTCCCTCGCTCTTAAAGCTCCCTCCCATCTCCCTCCCCATCTCATCCCTCTAGGTTGATACAGAGCCCCAGTTTGAGTTTCCTGAGCCATAGAGCAAATTCCCATTGGCTATATATTTTACATATGGTAATGTAAGCTTCCATGTTACTCTTTCCATACATCTCACTCTCTCCTCCCCTCTCTCCATGTTCATAACTCTGTTCTCTATGTTTGTTTCCCCACTGCTGCCCTCTAAATAAATTCTTCAGCATCATCTTTTTAGATTCCATATATGTATTTTAGAATATGATATTTATTTTTCTCTTTCTGACTTACTTCACTCGTATAGTAGGGTCTAGGTTCATCCACCTGATTAGAACTGATGCAAATCCATACCTTTTTATGGCTTAGTAATATTCCATTGTGTATATGTACCATCACTTGCTTATCCACTCATCTTTCAATTGACATCTAGGTTGCTTCCATGTTCTAGCTATTATAAATAGTGCTGCAATGAATAATGGGATACATGTGTCTTTTTCAATTTTGGTTTCCGTAGCCTATATGCCTAGGAGTGGGATTGCTGGGTCATATGATGGTTTTGTTCCAAGTTTTTAAAGGAATCTCCATATTATCTCCCATAGTGACTATACAAATTTACATTTCGACCAACAGTGCAAGAGTATTCCCTTTTCTCCACACCCTCACCAGAATTTATTGCTTCTAGATGTTTTGATGAGGGCCATTCTGACTGGTGTGAGGTGATATCTCATTGTAGTTTTTATTTGCATTTTTCTAATAATGAGCGATGTTGAAAATCTTTTCATGTGTTTGTTAGCCATCTGTATGTCTTCTGGTGAAATGTCTGTTTAGGTCTTTTTCTCACTTTTTGATTGGGTTGTTTGTTTTTCTGGTATTGAGTAGTATAAGCTGCTTGTATATTTTGAATTAATCCTTTGTCAGTTGTTTCATTTGCTATTCTTTTCTCCTGTTCCGAGGGTTGTCTTTTCACTTTGCTTATAGTTTCCTTTGCTGTGCAAAAGCTTTTAAGTTTAATCAGGTCCCACTTGTTTATATTTGTTTTTTCATCCATTACTCTAGGAGGTGGGTCATAGAGGATCTTGCTTTGCTTTATGTCATTGAGTGTTCTGCCTATGTTTTCCTCTAAGAGTTTTACAGTTTCTGGCCTTACATTTATGTCTAGAATCCATTCTGAGTTTATCTTTGTGTATAGTGTTAGGAAGTGTTCTTTTTTCATTGTTTTACATGTAGTTGTCCAGTTTTCCCAGCACCACATATTGAAGAGGCTGTCTTTGCCCCATTGTATATTCTTTTCACCTTGTCAAAAATAAGTTACCGATAGGTGCATGGGTTTATTTCTGGGCTTTTTATCTTGTTCCATTGGTCTATATTTCTGTTTTAGTGCCAGCACCATACTGTCTTGATGACTGTAGCTCTGTAGTATAATATAAAGTCAAGAAGGTTGATTCCTCCAGCTCCATTCTTATTTCTCAAGACTGCTTTAGCTATTTGGGGTCTTTTTTGTTTCCATATGAATTGTGAATTTTTTTGTTCCAGTTCTGTTAAAAAATGTCATCGGTAATTTGATAGGGATCACACTGAATCTGTAGATCACATTTGGTAGTATAGTCATTTTCACAATATTGATTCTTCCTATCCAGGAACATGGATTATCTCTCCATCTGTTTATGGCATCTTCAGTTCAGTTCAGTCTCTCAGTCATGTCTGACTCTTCAGAACCCCATGGAGGCAGCATGCCAGGCCTCCCTGTCCATCACCGACTCCCAGAGTTCACACAAACTCACATCCATCAAGTCAGTGATGCCATTCAGTACTCTCATCCTCTATCATCCATTTCTCCTCCTGCCCCCAATCCCTCTCAGCATCAGAGTATTTTCCAATGGGTCAACTCTTCGCATGAGGTGGCCAAAGTACTGGAGTTTCTGCTTTAGCATCATTCCTTCCAAAGAACACCCAGGGTTGATCTCCTTTAGAATGGACTGGTGGGATCTCCTTGCAGTCCAAGGGACTGTCAAGAGTCTGCTCAAACATCATAGTTCAAAAGCATCAATTCTTTGGCACTCAGCTTTCTTCACAGTCCAATTCTCACATCCATACATGACAACAGGAAAAACCATATCCTTGACTAGACAGACCTTTGTTGGCAAAGTAATGTCTGTGTTTTTCAATATGCTATCTAGGTTGGTCATAACTTTTCTTCCAAGGAGCAAGCGTCTTTTGATTTCATGGCTGCAGTCACCATATGCAGCAATTTTGGAGCCCAAAGAATTAAAGTCTGCCACTGTTTCCACTGTTTCCCCATCTATTTCCCATGAAGTGATGGGACCAGATGTCATGATCTTCATTTTCTGAATGTTGAGCTTTAAGCCAACTTTTTTACTCTCCTCTTTCACTTTCATCAAGAGGCTTTTTAATTCCTCTTCACTTTCTGCCATAAGGATGGTGTCATCTGCATATCTGAGGTTATTGTTATTTCTCCCAGAAATCTTGATTCCAGCTTGTGCACCTTCCAGCCCAGCGTTTCTCATGATGTACTCTGCATAGAAATTAAATAAGCAGGGTGACAGTATACAGCCTTGACAGACTCCTTTTCCTATTTGGAACCAGTCTGTTGCTCCATGTCCAGTTCTAACTGTTGCTTCCTCACCTGCATACAGATTTCTCAAGAGGCAGGTCAGGGGTCTGGTATTCCCATCTCTCTCAGAATTTTCCATAGTTTATTGCGATCCACACAGTCAAAGGCTTTGACATAGTCAATAAAGCAGAC
The DNA here is from genome assembly GCA_006410935.1 of Redunca redunca. Classification (NCBI taxonomy): domain Eukaryota; kingdom Metazoa; phylum Chordata; class Mammalia; order Artiodactyla; family Bovidae; genus Redunca; species Redunca redunca. The sequence continues at coordinate 16,277 of SJYQ01010462.1, read as the reverse complement.
ATAGATGTTTTCCTGGAACTCTCTTGTTTTTTCCTTAATCCCGTGGATGTTGGCGATTTGATCTCTGGTTCCTCTGCCTTTTCTAAAACCAGCTTGAACATCTGGAAGTTCACGGTTCACATATTGCTGAAGCCTGGCTTGGAGAAATTTGAGCATTACTTTACTAGCATGTGAGATGAGTGCAATTGTGCTGTACTTTGAGCATTTTTTGGCATTGCCTTTCTTTGGGATTGGAATGAAAACTGACTTTTCCAGTCCTGTGTCCACTCCTGAGTTTTCCCAATTTGCTGGCATATTGAGTGCAGCACTTTCACAGCATCATCGTTCAGGATTTGAAATAGTTTAACTGGAATTCCATCACTTCCACTAGCTTTGTTCATAGTGATGCTTTCTAAGGCCCACTTGACTTCACATTCTGGGATGTCAGGCTCTAGGTCAGTGATTATCTGGGTCATGAAGATCTTTTGGTACAGCTCTTCTGCGTATTCTTGCCACTTCTTCTTAATATCTTCTGCTTCAGTTAGGTCCATATCATTTATTTCCTTTATTGAGGCCATTTTTGCATGAAATCTTCCCTTGGTGTCTCTAATTTTTTTTGAAGATATCTCTAATTTTTCCCATTGTGTGTTTTCCTCTATGTCTTTGCCTTCATCACTGAAGAAGGCTTTCTTATCTGTTCTTCCTATTATTTGGAACTCTTCATTCAGATGCTTATATCTTTCCTTTTCTCCTTTGCTTTTCACTTCTCTTCTTTTCACAGCTATCTGTAAGGCCTCCCCAGACAGTCGTGTTGCTTTTTTCATTTCTTTACCATGGGCATGGTCTTGATCCCTGTCTCCTGTAAAATGTTATGAACCTCAGTCCATACTTCATCAGGCACTCTGTCTATCAGATCTAGTCCCTTAAATTTATTTCTCACTTCCACTGTATAATCATAAGGGATTTGATTGAGGTCATACCTGAATGGTCTAGTTGTTTTCCCTACTTTCTTCAATTTAAATCTGAATTTGGCAATAAGGAGTTCATGATCTGAGCCACAGTCAGCTCCTAGTCTTGTTTTTGCTGACTGTATAAAGCTTCTTCATCTTTTGCTGCAAAGAATATAATCAATCTGATTTAGGTGTTGACCATCCATGTGTAGAGTCTTCTCTTGAGTTGTTGGAAGAGGGTTTTTGCTATAACCAGTGCATTCTCTTGGCAAAATTCTATTAGCTTTTTCCCTGCTTCATTCCATATTCCAAGGCCAAATTTGCCTGTAACTCCAGGTGTTTCTTGACTTCCTACTTTTGCACTCCAGTCCCCTATAATGAAAGGAGATCTTTTTTGGGTATTAGTTTTAAAAAGTCTTGTAGGTCTTCTTAGAACCATTCAACTTCAGCTTCTTCAGCATTACTGGTTGGGACATAGACTTGGATTACTTTGATATTGAATGGTTTGCCTTGGACACAGAGTTCATTCTGTCGTTTTTGAGACTGCATCCCAGTACTGCATTTCAGACTCTTCTTTTGACCATGATGGCTACTCCCTTTCTTCTGAGGGATTCCTGCCCACAGTAGTAGATATAATGGTCATCTGAGTTAAATTAAATTCACCCATTCCAGTCCATTTTCATTTGTTGATTCCTAGAAAGTCGATGTTCACTCTTGCCGTCTCTTTTTGACCACTTCCAATTTGCCTTGATTCATGGACCTAACATACCAGATTCCTATGCAATATTGCTCTTTACAGCATCAGACCTTGCTTCTATTACCAGTCACATCCACAACTGGGTATTGCTTTTGCTTTGGCTCCATCCCTTCATTCTTTCTGGAGTTATTTCTCCACTGATCTCCAGTAGCATTTTGGGCACCTATCTACCTGGGGAGTTCCTCTTTCAGTATCCTATCATTTTGCCTTTTCATACTGTTCATGGAATTCTCAAGGCAAGAATACTGAAATACTGAAGTGGTTTTGCCATTCTCTTCTCCAGTGGACCACATTTTGTCATACCTCTCCACCATAACCCACCCATCTTGGTTTGCCCCATGGGCATGGCTTAGTTTCATTGAGTTAGACAAAGATGTGGTCCTAGTGTGATTAGATTGACTAGTTTTCTGTGAGTATGGTTTCAGTGTGTATGCCCTCTTATATCCTCTTGCAACACCTACCATCTTACTTGGATTTCTCTTACCTTAGACATGGGGTATCTCTTCACAGTTGCTCCAGCAAAGCACAGTCCCAGATCCTTACCTTGGACGAGGGGTATCTCCTCATCGCCACTCCTCCTGACCTTGAAAGTGGAGTAGCTCCTCTAGGCCCTTCTGTGCCCGCACAGCCACCACTCCTTGGATGTGCGGTTGCTCCTTCCAGCTGCCACCCTTAATCTCAGACCTGGCATAGCTACTCTCGGCTGCTGCACCTGATCTTGGATGTGGAGTAGCTCCTCCCAGCCATTGCCCCTGACCATGGACTGGGGTAGCTCCTCTTGGCTGTTCCTGTGCCACCATAGCCTGGCACTCTCGATCACTGCCCCTGACCTCAGACGTGGGGTAACTCCTCTTGGCTGCTGCCCCTTGGGCATGTGATCCTCCCGGCTTCTGCCCCTGACCTTAGACTTGATGCTCTAAATCCTCCCAAAGGCTCCAACCCAGTAAAAAATGCCACCTGGGAGACTAGCATTCCCATATTCATATTTGGGGGCAATATAAGCATTCAGACAATAGCAGTCTCATAGGTAGAAGTGAGTAAGTTATGATTCTAGTTCAGATCTGTCTTTCTCTATACCAAGCGTTCTCCAAATTATGTGCATAAGCAAAATTACCTAGAAGACAAACTAAATCAGAAAAAGGCAGATCCAGAACCAAGAGATTCTGCCAGTAAAGTCTAACATGAGGTTTCAAATTTGCATTTTTTCAAGCTTCCAAATTATGCTTATACTACTGGTATAAGAACAGCATTTAAGAACCATGGCTTTATAGCTATAACATTTGTCCACAGCCAACCTCATCACAATCAGTTTTTCCCCTGGTTGGGAATAAATGCTTTTAGAAATCAGTAAACGCAACTGTAAGAACCATATAGTTCTATTTATCATGCCTTGCATGATTGTCTTTATTATAGTAAACTCATTGTGCCTGTTGGATATGTAGAATATTATGAAAGGCATTGGTAGTTTCAGTGGCAATGCTTTATAATATATAGAAAGAAATGATAATTATGCTATTAGAGAATAGGGTGAAAATGCAAGTAGGATTTCACCAGAGATTGCAACTGTGAAATAAATGTCTTTTGGAAACCACTGGTTTACTTAAGATAGCAGTATGTTCTATTAACAAAGCAAGTGGATATAAAGTCATGGAATCCAAAAAGGAACGTTATAAAGGTATAGAAGACATATAGAGAAAAGGTGAAATAGTAATCTTTTCTGAAGTATCTGGAACTTTCTGTTAAATAGNACCAGTACAACTTTTAAAATAAGAACTTAAGTTTAACTGTTAATGCTGCTTCAAAAATAAAATCAAAACAGGAAAAATCAACATATGAAAGAGTAAAGTAAAACAGAGAAATAGACTTGAAGCCTTAGATAACTACCAGCTACTCAATTGTTGATATTCATTCTCAGGTACCTATTTTTCAGTTGACTGTTTGTGATTTCTGATTTACTAGTTGACTGAAAGATGATGCTGTAAAAGTGCTGCACTCACTTTCACTGCCAGGGAATTTGGAAAACTCAGCAGTGGCTACAGGACTGAAGAAGTTCAGAATCCATTCCAATGCCAAGAAATGCAATTCCAAAGAATATTGAAACTACAACACTATTGTACACATCTCACACAGTAGCAAAATAAAGCTCAAAATTCTTCAAGCCAGGCTTCAACAGTACATGAACCATAAAGTTCCAGATATTCAAGCTGCATTCAGAAAAGGCAGAGGAACTAGAGATCAAACTGCCAACATGTGTTGGATCATAGAAAACCAAGAGAATTCCAGAAAAAAAGCATCTACTTCTTCTTCATTGACAATGCTAAAGACTTTGACTGTTTGGGTCACAACAAACTATTGAAAATTCTTTAAGAGATGGGAAACCCAGACCACCTGACCTGCCTCTTGAGAAATCTGTATGCAGGTCAAGAAGTAATGGTTAGAACCAGACATGGAGCAGTGAAGTGAAGTCGCTCAGTCGTGTCCGACTCTTTGCAACCCCATGGACGGTAGCCCACCAGGCTCCTCCATCCACAGGATTCTCCAAGCAAGAATACTGGAGTGGATTGCCATTTCCTTCTCCAGGGGATCTTCCTGACCCAAGGATTGAACCCAGGTCCCCTGCATTGTAGGCAGATGCTTTAACTTCTGAATCAGTGGTGTGATTCAAAATAGGGAAAGAAGTACATGTATTCTGTATATTGTCACCGTGCTTATTTAACTTCTATGCAGAGTACATCATGTGAAATGCCAGGCTGGATAAAACTCAAGCTTGTATCAAGATTGCTGGGGGAAATATCAATAATCTCATATATGCAGATGACACTACCGTTATGGCAGAAAGCAAAGAGGAACTGAAGAGCCTCATGATGAAAGTGAAAGAGGAGAGTGAAAAAGCTGGCTTAAACCTCAGTGTTCAGAAAACAAAGATCATGGCATCTGGTCCCATCACTTCATGGCAAGTAGCTAGGAAAAAAAATGGAAACAGTGACAAACTTTATTTTGGGGCCCCCAAATCACTGCAGAGTTGGACTGTGAAGAAGGCTGAGCACCGAAGAATTGATGCTTTTGAACTGTGGTGTTGGAGAAGACTCTTGAGAGTCCCTTGGACTGCAAGGAGATCCAACCAGTCCATTCTGAAAGAGATCAACCCTAGGATTTCTTTGGAAGCAATGATGGTAAAGCTGAAGCTCCAGTACTTTGGCCACCTCATGAGAAGAGTTGACTCATTGGAAAAACTCTGATGCTGGGAGGGATTGGGGGCAGGAGGAGAAGGGGACGACCGAGGATGAGATGGCTGGATGGCATCACTGACTCAATGGACGTGAGTCTGAGTGAACTCTGGAAGATGGTGATGGACAGGGAGGCATGGTGTGCTGCAATTCATGGGGTCGCAAAGAGTCGGACACGACTGAGCAACTAAACTGAACTGAAATCACTGCAGATGGTGACTGCAGCTATGAAATTAAAAAATGCTTTCTCCCTGGAAGAAAAGCTATGACCAACCTACAGAGCACATTAAAAAGCAGAGAAATTACTTTGCCAACAAATGTCCATCTAGTCAAAGCTATGGTTTTTCCAGTAGTCATGTATGGATGTGAGAGTTGGACTATAGAGAAAACTGAACACTAAAGAATTCATGCTTTTGAACTGTAGAGTTGGAGAAGACCCTTGAGAGTCCCTTGGACAGCAAGGAGATCAAGTCAGTCAATCCTAAAGGAAATCAGTCCTGAATATTCACTGGAAAGACTAATGCTGAATCTGAAACTCCAATATTTTGGTAACTTGATGTGAAGAACTGACTCATGGAAAGACCCTGATGCTGAGAAAGATTGAAGGCAGGAGGAGAGGTGGATGACAGTGGACAAGATGGTTGGATGGCATCACTAACTCAATGGATGTGAGTTTAAGCAAGCTCTGGGAGTTGGTGATGGACAGGGAAGCTTGGCATGCTGCAGCCCATAGAGTCACAAAGAGTAGGACACAACTGAGTGACTAAACTGACTTAATCTGTGATTTTCCTCCATCGTAATGTAGTGGTGCCAAGTCGCTCCATCAACTCTGACTCTGACTCTTTGGACTGAAGCTTGCTAGGCTCCTCCACCTATGGAATTTTTCAGGCAAGAACACTAGAGTAGGTTTGCACCTACCTTCTCCAGGAAATCTTCCCTACCCAGTTATCAAACCTGCATCTCCTGCATTTCAGGAGAATTCTTTACTCACTGAGAATTTGAACACAGGTCTCTTGCATTGCAAGCAAATTCTTTACTATTTGAGCCACCAAGGAAGACCATCACAAAGCACTCTGTCCAAATCAAATCCCTAGTCATAATTAAAACATTTGAATCTGAATCCATTTATTAAAGTCAAAATTTTAAAATAGATTTTCTTTAAAGAAAACTTAAAGCAATAGCAATAGGATATAGTGTAGCATTGATTAGAAAATAAACCTATATTGAATTGACATATGGCATATTGTATACACTGCACTTTGAATGACTTCACTTTGGCTTTATAAGTAAAAATAATAATAATAATAATAATAATAATGTAGGAAACAAGAAATAATACTTGCTGTAGAAATGTTTTAAAATGTTATTCAACATTAGCCCTTCCATTTGTGCCATCAAATTTATTAAAGAAATATACAAAAACATATAAGCTAATAAAAAATCAAGGACCACAATGAAGGAAAGGTAAATTATTTGTAATCGAAACAAAAGTTTTTGGAATTGTGAGCTAGTAATATGGAGAAGGATTGTAATTAAGGAAATGAATGACTAGCCTGAAAATGTAAGTACAGACAACTGACAAGCCTAGGATAGCAGTCTCTGACAGCTAGGATGAATGGTGTAAGTTGAAAGTACATTTGGTATCAGATTCCACTTTTCTTAATTGTTTATTAGATAAATTTATTTCAATTTCAAAACTAACGTGATGGGAGTGCTGCATTTGGCAGAGCTTTGGTGAACTCGTTTATTGTGCGCCATATTATTTCAGGCATTTTTTACTCATAGAAGAAAATCATGGTGTTAATTTTCTGCTAGCACCAATGTGGGTAGTGTGGACTCTTACCAGTTTACCCAGATGTAGCAAAGATGAAAGAGTGTAGCACTGAAGCAGTCAGCACTGAAACATCAAAAATAGAATTGTACTATTTATTATAATTCACCCCTAGTGTTTGACTGATGAGTGAAATGAGCCATATTTCATTTAATTAAATTTAAACTTATTTAAACAAGTCTTTATGGTACTCTATGAGGCTGGAAGCCTGAAACTAGGAAGGGAGGTAAATATTCTATTTAATGCCAGTCTTCTATATTTTGAGAAATGAAATGTGTTCTTCAGTCATTGCCAATAATATCTGAAATTCCAAAGAGAACAAGAAGTATCTTCGTTTATGCCATGTTATGGCCTTAGCATGTATAGAGACATGTGTTACCTAGATTTATATTTTGGGTATGTGAGGCAAGGAATTCCCAGAGTTTATTATCCCCCAAAGAGGTGACCAGAGGAACCAGAGATCAAATTGCTAACATGTGCTGCATCATCAAAAAGGCAAGAGAGTTCCAGAAGAACATCTGTTTCTGCTCTATTGACTATGCCAAAGCTTTAGACTGTGTGGATCACCACAAACTGTGGAAAATTCTGAAAGAAGTGGGAAGTCCAGACCACCTGATCTGCCTCTTGAGAAATCTATATGCAGGTCAGGAGGCAACAAGTAGAACTGGAAATGAAACAACAGACAGGTTCCAAATAGGAAAAGGAGTATGTCAAGGCTGCATATTGTCACCCTGCTTATTTAACTTATATGCAGAGTACATCATGAGAAACGCTGGGCAGGAAGAAACACAAGCTGGAATCAAGATTGCTGGGAGAAATATCAATAACCTCAGATATGCAGATGACACCACCCTTATGGCAGAAAGTGAATAGGAACTAAAGAGCCTCTTTAAAGTGAAAGAGGAGAGTGAAAAAGTTGGCTTAAAGCTCAACATTTAAAAAACAAAGATCATGGTATCTGGTCCCATCACTTCATGGTAAATAGATGGAGAAACAGTGGAACTAGTGGCTGACTTTATTTTGGGGGGCTCCAAAATCACTGCAGATGATAACAGGAGCCATGAAATTAAAAGACACTTACTTTTTGGAAAGAAAGTTATGACCAACCTAGACAGCATATTAAAAAGCAGAGACATTACTTTTCCAACAAATGTCCATCTAATCAAGACTATGGTTTTTCCAGTAGTCATGTATGGAAGTGAGAGTTTGACTGTAAAGAAAGCTGAGCACCGAAGAATTGCTGCTTTTTAACTGTGGTGTCAGAGAAGACTCTTGAGAGTCCCTTATACTGCAAGGATATCCAACCAGTCCATCCTAAAGGAGATCAGTCCTGACTATTCATTGGAAGGACTGATGCTGAAGCTGAAACTCCAATACTTAGGCCACCTGATGCGAAGAGCTGACTCATTGGAAAAGAACCTGATGCTGGGAAAGATTGAAGCTGGGGTATCCATTGGCAGGGCTGTGGAGGCAAATTCGTGGTTTGTCAGATAAAGGTATGTTGTGAGTATGTGAATGTGTTATCCAACTGTCTGTTTAAATAGACTGCAAACAAAGAATACTAGCTAAATGTGTGACTGAAAAGTGCTAAACAGTTACCAATTGGATGGAGTCAGTAACATGAATAGCATTGGGTTTGAGGGAGCTTCATGATATGATGGGACTTCCCAGGTGGCAATAGTGGTAAAGGACCCACTTGCCAATGCAAGAGATGTAAGAGACATGGGTTCAATCCCTGGGTTGGGGAGACCCCCTGGAGGAAGGCATGGCAACCCACCCTAGTATTTTTGCCTGGAGAATACCATGGACAGAGGAGCCCGGCAGGCTACTATCCATAAGTTGCAAAGCATTGAACACAACTGAAACAAATATATGATAAACAGATGTAGGTTAGTGATCACAGCATAGTTCTTGAACTGAGAATTGTATTCATGAATTCAAGTATCATATAAAGTAACGATTTTTCCATGAAATTTTTGTGTTCCTGATATAGCTGCTTCAGCTTCTTGGTAATATATCTAAGTCCTAAGCAAAGTAATATCCACTACTACAGAGGTATGTTTAAATGGCAAACTCATAAAAGAAAAAAAAAAAAAAAAAAGGATGAAATGTAGATTAACAGATGACTGGATGGTAATGCTCAATATGCATGAATCTTTCTAAAATTATGTGTGCTATCGGTAGAATTGATTTCTGCCATTTTGTTCTAAGAAAATAATCAACATTAGTAAAATTATAGTTATTACATATTTCGGCATCAGAAAAAAGAGGGACCCATAGTGGATCTGAAACAAAGTTGAGGTTTGTGGTGAAGTTCACAGTTGTATGAGCATTGGTGATATGTGTTCATATTACTTGTTTATCTTAGAAGACTACAATAGTGTGAGTGAAGTCACTCAGTCGTGTCTGACTCTTTGCGACCCTGAGGACTGTAGCCTACCAGGCTCCTCTGTCCATGGGATTCTCCAGGCAAGAATACTGGAGTGGGTTGCCATTTCCTTCTCCAGGGATCTTCATGACCCAGGGATGGAACCCTGGTCACCTGCATTGCAGGCAGATGCTTTACCATCTGAACCACCAGAGAAGACTACAATGGAATATCACAAAAATAACATCACAAAATAAGACTATGGGCAAAATATACCATTAAAATAGTCAGCTTTCTCAAAATGATCACATCAAAACATTGTGTTCTCAGTTCAGTCTTCTTGTTTGGCAGATTTCCTTCGTGGTAGGATTTGACTCAGGGACTGATAACAATAGTTCTGCTTTTGGGGGACTCTGCAGATCCAATGCAAGAATTTGAAGGGAGACAAAGCAACAGGTAATGCCATAGTTGTTCTGCAGTTGGCCTTTGGAAAGCAGTGAAAGAAAGTACACTTGTCACTTACAAATTTTATTTTAATTGCTACTGCCTGTTGCTTTTCATTGTTTTATATTACCAACAAGAAAAGTCATTATTCTTTATACTTGAATCATACCAAAATGCCTAAGATAGTATTCTAAAATAATTTTCACAGTATGGGTGACACTTAGTCCAACACAACTGTAAACAAGTTTCTTTTTCTAAGAAAATACAATATCTGTGTTTTCAACTAAAGTAGACTGAATAAGAATAATTATTTTAAAAGCCCGATTTCTCATACCTGTACAGTATCAAACAGTGAATAGGTAAGAATTATATATCATATTTTGAATCCACCTGTTTTCCACTGGGCTATGCTTTTTTTATGAAGTTACAAATGCAATTTGAACTTGTTGAGACATTTAGGTATTATCAAAAGGATTTAACATAAAAAATAAACATAAAAACTAATGATATGAGGACAGAAAGCTCAAAATCACTAGATAAAAAGAGGAGCTTGTCACAAATTGTAATGTATTATATTAGGTAGGTTTATGGAATGTGTCACAATGAATCGTTTAGTTGTTTGTTCTTTTGTAAGTGTGGTATCTGAATTCACAATTCAACTAAAAATGATATTTTCTAAATTTATCTAAGCTCAACCATTCCTAATCTTCTGCGACAATACTCTTCTTCTCAGTTTAAACACAAGAGACATACATTATTTAATCATCTTAATTCTTGTGGCAGAGATTCTTTTCCTTTAGAAAAGATATTACTTATAATCCTTTTATAAAATGTTCTTTGGGTTTTTTTTTGACCTAGTGGATTGAAATGGAAAGTTGATCAATAATCTGGCTATTCAGCTCAAAATTCAAAGCAGAAATAGATATTTACTGTGTACCTACTGCATGTCAGGGCCCGTGCTAGTTCTAAAGTTTCAAAGTAAAAAAAATTTATTCAATTAGTTTCTTCAAAGCTTACAAGAAACAGACAATCAAACAAAGAAATAAAATACAGCAGAATGTGGAGTGAAGGTAAGTTTAATAGATGTTCTTTGTATTTGGGGAAAGAACAGTATCAGTGGATCTTAATAGAAGTTTTGATGGCTGAACTATATTTTGAAGGACAGTTAGAAATTTGCCCATCAGCCAGGTAAAGAAGGACATTACAAGCAAATAACATATTGTGTATAAAATGTAGCAGCAAAGAAATAGCATAGTTTATTTGAAATACCAAAAATATTAGCATTTAAAAAAAATCATTATCAGACTCTCCTGGTTGCTTGTTGCAACACAATCCCTCCTTCTTCATAGCTGGCAGAAGTGTATTTATTTAAGGTTTTTTTTTTTTTTTTCCCCTGATGTTCTTTTTATAAGTATCTCTTTTCTCAGAAAGGGGAATCCTGTCCATCTCCACTAGTACACAAACACAACACTATTTATTTATTAATCTGTTTCCTTTTTTTTTCTTACTACTAAGACAATCTCATTTCCCAGAGCTTTTTCAGTTAAGTGAAATTATTATGATGACATAATAAGGAAGAATAAATCTGACTTCATATTTATTTGTTTTACTTTAACCTTTGCATCATATTGATTTTTCTACATGTTAAATAATGTCCCCTACAACTTGAAATATACATGATAGCCCATTCTCAGGGTTTTCAAGGTGGACTTTTTCCTTCATGTAGAGACAAAAAATGGCAGAGAATGATATTTGTCTTGTTGAAAGTTTGCTCCTGTAAACTCACCTGGACAGCTGCAAGAACAAAGGATTCTGACCCTGAGAAACTTGTAACAAGAAACCGCACCTCCTCCACATTTTGCATAATAGAAACTTGAATTGTAACAATGTTTCTTTGGGACACTAGGCCACCATCACCTCCGTTTTCTGACTTTCCAAAAAAAGTCACTATTCCTTGATGTCCAAAAAAACGTCACTAGCCTATCTGAATTTATTGGCCTATAATGCTATGGCAGTGTAAGTTTGGACTCAGTCATGAGGCTACTTAGTTACTCTGAAAGACACTTTGGTTCCAGGAAGGGGCAGGCAGACACGGCGTATGTATTCCCTACATAGTTATATTGTCCTAGTAGGCTCACAGGAAGGCATGTGCCAGTTTCCTTGCTCTGAGTTAGTCATGTAACCAGCGATGGTCCCTGATGTCCAACACATCAAAGCCTGAACTTAAAAACTCCCAGGTGATTCTCCATCTATTGCTGATACACAATGGTAAGGGCTCAGATCTCTAACTAACAACTTTGTGCAAAGCTGCCCAACCAAAAATGTAGGCTCACTTGTATATAATAACAGCAACAACAAAAAGAAAGACCACAGATGTTTACTTTGTCGAGTCAGTGAGACTTCTTGATTTATTTTTACTTTCAAGAGCTAGTGCCACTTACCAGAATTTTATATAAGTCTCCATCTTATATCGCCTATGGTGACCTGAAAGGAACAGCTTATAGGATGTAGATTTCAATCTAGTTCCCAGAGTAAAGTCACATTTATAGGCAGGGCAATACTTGGGTCAAGTCGTAGATGAGGTCTGAGATTATTTTTAACAGTTACCTAGACTATGAAAGTGAAAGTTAGTTGCATAGTGGTGTCCAACTCTTTGAGATCCCATGAACTATAGCCTGCCCGGCTCCTATGTCTATGGAATTCTCCAGGCAAGAGAACTGGAATGAGTTGCCATTTCCTTCTCCAGGGGATCTTCCCGACCTAGGGATCAAACCCAGGTTTCCTGCATTGCAGGCAAATTCTTTCCAACTGAGCCACTAGGAATTGAGCCTCCTAGAATATCAGTACCCATGAAACAGGAAGAATGTGTCCTGTTCTGAGAAGTAAACACCAATTCTGGGAAGTCAGGAAGAACTTGAGGCTGTCACCACTATCAAGATCAACAACCATAAATGCAAAACTAAGAGAGAGAATAGAAAAAGAAAGAATGGTTCATCCTTACTTTGTGCTTGGCACCACATCAGGCATTTATTTGATCACATATATTGTTTAATTTTTATAAAAACTTAAGATGTAGATAATATTATGGCTATTTTTTTTTAACGAAAAAGGACATGGAATTTATTTAGTACTATTAGATAACTTCACCAAGTCATAATTGTGAAAAGATTCCTAAAATAATTGAATATAATGATATGTTGGTAAAGAGAAAATGCTAAAAGCATTCACTGGACACAGAAAAAACTGGGTTCCTATGTTCTTGCTTTAGAAGTGATAATACTCTGTGCTTTCTGTAGGGCTTGCCTGTTTGCAAACTGCTTTCATATAATTGATCTCATTTAATATTTAAAAAGTATTTTGAAGCTGACAACATATTCCTAATATTGATGAGGAAACAATGGCTTAGAAAAATCATAGAGGTCACGAGCTATAGAGAACGAGAAGCTAGGACATTCTGATTATCATCCCAGTCACATTTTCTTAGTCCACCCCATGTTTAGTATGAATTGGTAAAGTTTTTGTATTAGTTACCAATACATTTGGGTTTTAGCCTTGCCTCTCCCTGAATATCATATAACTGGGAAAAAAAAAAAAAAAAAGACCCTAGCTTCTCTGTACTGCAGTTTTGTCATCATCTCTATCTTTCCCTTCACCCCACATGTCTCTGTTTCTAATTCAAGCTTAGATAGTAGGCACTGATAATGTCTCAAATAATTAGCTCTCTCCTACATCACTGGCACTTAAACTTCATCTCCCTAATCCAAGTTGAAAAATCAGGTGGCACTTTTAGACAGGGTCAATGAGGGAATTATTTTGATACTAGATTTTGTTTTGGAGTTACTCATCACATTCCCTTCTGTGATTAAACAGCTCTGCTTATGGAAAATAGCACATAAAAGGGGAGACAGTGTGTGTTGATTCATATTTTATAAGATTTGAAGACTGTGGGGTTCTCTTCTAATGCACCAATGATGTAACAATTCATGACATGGTTAGCAGTGAGCAGACGTGGCTGTCACTGCTATGATAATTTATTAGCCTCCCTTTTTGGATAAGAGGGATGGTGAGCTAATACAGGAGCAGGAGGAAATCTGCAAGTCATTGCCCTGCACCTGGGGCTCAGCCTGTCACAAGTCTCCTTGGAGTTTTTAGAGTGATAAATCTATACTGATTAATTAATTAGGCTGTCCATTGCTCCTCTCCTCCAGGAGCAAAAGGGTAAAATAAAATACTCTGAAACTTACCGTTCCCTAGACAGAAAACTAACATCCATTTGTGCTTCAATTCGTTTCTCCACTTTCATTCAGTCATCATTATTGGGTGCCTTCTATGCCACAGGCAGAATGCTAGTTGTTAGGAAAACACAGGTAAATAATGTCTGACCTCTGAATGCCTTCTAGTGAGAGGAAAAACAAAGTAACACATAGTTATTGCTGCTCATTGAGGAAAGGGTTAATGGAGTGTGAAGTGACATGTACTTTGTTCTTGTGGAAGCACAGAGGAAAAACCAACTATAGTTTTGCCTAACTTAAGGACACGACTAATAACGTGATACATAAAATGGGACAATGAGGATTGTAAATATGTGTTGCAACTTATCAGCACTTGTCACAGGACAATGTCCTTCTCTGGATTCCACTGGGGCAGAATAACAGTGTGCTGGGAGGCTGCATACCTCACATCTTCCCAGTAAGTCTTTGAGGTGTAGGGCAGCTGAAGAGCTGCATCAGAGTATTTAGGAACCTTTCCTTCACTCATTCATTCATTCATTTATTCATTTATTTACTTGCAAGTAAATGACTTGCAATAAGTGAATAAATGACCAGAATATACTGACCATATCACAAATGCTAAAAAAAAAAATCCACAGTCATGATATATCACAAGTGTAATTTTAAAGTTTCATTTATTCCCAATGAAGGCCATAAGAAGTAGGATTGAGGAAGAAAAAAGAGAGAGACTTGACATCTGTGTAAGAGTGTAGAAAACACTCATTCTTTCACTCCCATTCCAAATTGAAGAGATGCTTCTTCCAGACTGTATAAGTCTGCTAAGGAATGAGCTGGCTAAATTGTTCCATCTCGGATCAACACAGCCACTTTGTACACTAAGCCAGTGCCTCATCAAAGCCATTGACTCTGCTAGAAGAATTCAGCCCAGCTTGTGGCTAGTTCACCCTGCAGAGAGCCCATTTCTTTTGCTCAGATTGAACTCGGCTGTACTATTGCAAATCACAACATCTAAGTGGTTCTCTCAGCTAACTGTTGTTCCCAAGCTCTGCCTCAACAGAGCTTTCACTTAGTCTTTTATCTGAAAATATTGTAGACTACAAAAAAGATGCTTTCAGTATACTTTAATGGTGTCATATCCCTCATCCTTTTGAGCTCTGTTCAGGAATATGTCCTCAACTGTCAAAGGGTTTTGGTTGTGGGAACACACAGGAAAACAGTTCAGCAATACCTTTTAAATGGAAGTAAGGGTGGGGGCTTCCCAGGGAGTTCATCATTCCTAGTGACATTGGGATAATCTTCTGTAATACAATGTGTCCTAGCAAAGCCCTACTGAGCGATTGAAAGGCCAACTTTGCTGTTTTGCTGAGGGTCATTGTGGCGGGTTCATGGATGCAAGCTTGACGTGCCCACAGCGGCCTCATTCAAATCAGAGCTCAGTGTCACTTGTGAAACAGTTCAACACTAGGTATGCTACCCCTCAGGCATGTGCTTCCAGGGCTGCAGTGTCAGCATCTAAAAACTCCCAGGTGACTCTTTGAAAATCTGCACCCGAGTTGCACTTTCTGGAGAGCACACGTTCATCTTCATGGAAGGAATCAGACTCCTTTGGGTTTCAACTATACTTGTTTGGTGGGAGAACCGTGAGTGAGAGGAGGAATGAAGATAACTCTCAGTACCTTTAATCTGAACAGATGCCAAAATCCCTTCAAATAGGACAGAGCTAAAAGGCGCTGTTTTCCGACTTGAGAAAGGACCACAGTGCCAACTCTGTTCTCACATTTGTTGTGAGCATCTTTTATGGTTGAGGATCTGTTGGTGCTACTGCTATGCCACTTACTTCACATATGACAGTGACTAGCAGGTAAATGGTTGGCGTGCCACCAGCTCTGCCTTTCAAATGCAGTTCTGTTTTGTTTTTGTAGATACTGACATTTTTTGAGGATTATTGCTACTATTTGCCAGCACATCTGTACACTTTTTATCCTGTCTGACTTTTTAATCTCTTTCTTTAAATAAGTACAGACTTTCCAGAAAAGTGAGATATAAGGGACATAATATATTCTCACTGGATCCTATTATATAATCAGAGGCATATTTGTAACAAATACAATGAAATGGTATCTTTTAGAAAAAGACAGTTTAAGACCAGGCCTGCAACTCTTAACCTGGGCATTACAACCTGCAGGCAGCATTATATGAATTGGAGTTTAAAATAAAGGTATTTTGTCTTTTTTCCCCATTTTTATTATTTTTATTAGAACTTTCCTAACTCTGAAATTTTATTTTGAAATTGGCTCGCTGAAACAGGGATTTCTATAGCCTGTGAAGTATAAGATTTAAAAAAAAAAATAGACTTTAATACAGTTCACTTTAAGTACAAAATTAAATTTTCTTCTCAAAATTGTTGGAATGCACAATTCTGTTATGTTTCAGTTGATATATTTTTGACCACATTCAGAGTTTACTGAACTCAGGATTTCTTCTTTTTC
>SJYQ01010453.1:2186-21193 GCA_006410935.1 Redunca redunca | reverse complement strand
ACATCTTGAGAGTAGGAATAGTTGTACAAAGCATCTCTCTGGACTCCATATTATCAGGAAAGATGGAAAGCATTCACAACAATTGAGGCAATATGATTAAAAGCAAACAAGTAATTTTTAGATTCTAATAACAGACAGATCTCAAAGCTAAGGCAAGATTGCCAGCCTTTCTTTTTTTAAATTGGAGGATAATTGCTTTAAAATGTTATGTTGGTTCTGGCATACAACAATGCAAATCATTCATAATTATACAGATATATGTAGAATATTATATATATTTATATATAGTCCCTCCCCATTAAGCCTCCCTCCCTCTTCCACCCCACCCATCTAGGTCATCACAGAGGACCAGGCTGGGCTCCCTGTGTTATGTAGCAGCTTCCCCCCAGTTATCTATTTTACATATGACAGTGCGTATATGTCAATGCTACTCTCTCAATTTGTCCTACCCTCTCCTTCCCCTGCTGTGTCCACGAGTCCATTCTCTATGTCTGCGTCTCCATTTCTTCCCTGTAAATAGGTTCATCAGTACTGTTTTTCTAGATTTCATATATATGTGTTAATATATGATATTTCTTTTCCTCTTTCTGACTGACTTCACTCTGTATAGCAAGCTCTAGGTTCATCCACCTCACTACAACTGACTCAAATTCGTTCCTTTTTATGGCTGAGTAATATTCTATTTTATATATGTGCCACATCTTTATCCATTCATCTGTCAATGGACATCTAGCTTCCTTTCATGTCCTGGCTATTATAAATAGTGTTACAATGAACATTGGGGAACATGTATCTTTCTGAATTGTGGTTTTCTCAGGGCATATGTCCAGTAGTGGGATTGCTGGGTCATATGGTAGTTTTATTCCTAGTTGTTTAAGGAAATCTCCATACTGTTCTCCACAGCAGCTGTATCATTTTATGCCAGTGTTTCTATCTTTAACAACTATAGATTTGTATTCACTGTCCCTAAACCAATGCCTGGCTCGTAGTTGAATTTTCATTGAATTTGTCAGTGATGAGGAAAAGAAAGAGAAATAAATCTCCCTGAACCAGTAAAGTATATAATATTTTCATTAGGTGTAAGGCTTTTTTACCCAGAGAATGAAGCTTGAGTTTTTTTTTAAAAAAAAGCAGCAACATCCCAGGATCTATGGGGAAAAGGTGCCATGGCTAAAGGTATCAAAGACAGAGTCATGGAGGATGGTAGGAGAAAGGTTCACAGAAAAGAGAGAGAAGGAGGGGAATCACTGTGCAACTGTGAATTTGTTGTTTAGTCACTCAGTCATATCCGACTCTTTCGCAACCCCATAGACTGTAGCCTGCCAGACTCCTCTGTCCATGAGATTTCCCAGGAAGAATACTGGAGAGGGTTGCCATTTCCTTCTCCAATGCCACCTAGGGTTTGAACTCGTGTCTCCTGCATTGGCAGGCAGATTCTTTACCACCGAGCCACCAGGGAAGTCCACGACTGTAAGTAAATAAATATAAATATATATAAGGTATAATAATAGATGTGTGGTGTGACTCTAATCACAACGGAGTCCACTAGACTATCTTGAAAAGCATAAATTACATGGATTCCTGAGCATTATTAGAAGAAAGACAATGTGCTACAGACCTTTAGGGGAGCCAAATCTTAGCTGGTAGGATTTCCCACTGAAGGTGTAGAGGAAGTTGGGAGTAACTCAAATATTGCCAAGCTGAAAGTGTGCCGTATTCTAGGAGCACATATCTAGGATGTTCTGTAGATCCTGCAGAGACTTACCAAAGCTGTGGTGATTATCCATTCCTGCTGATTCTTAGGACACCATCAGATGATCAGAGAGATATCTTTAAAGATTGTGAAATTTGTGGTAGTAAATTGAATGGCCTGGGAATTGAGGAACACAGGTGCTTTGCTTGTTTTTCTGTTCCTCCTTTTCAAAGCCTGGGCCTTTGGAAAGTGTCTGCCTAATTATGCAGATTGTGTCAAATAACAGAGAAAAATGCTTAGATACTAAATCTAGTTTCAGCGGGGGAAATCAGGTATGACAGGAAAAGGGAAAAAAAAATCAAAGTTTAGGATTTACCTGCTTATTAACATGAGAAAGCAATTAGGGAGAGGGCTAGTCAGTGTTGTGTCCACAGCTGTTTGTTTACTAATGCTTAGAGATTGTATGTGCAGTAAAGTGAAATTTGTATTAGAACTCAGGACATTAAATGTGCTCATCAGTGTAGCTGAGACCTGATTAAATAGAACTTCTAGCTGGAAGTTGGAGTGGATGGGTAACAGGAAAACCTACTGTGAGCGGACTTGGAGTACAATTATATCACCTGTCTGATATAATAGACACCTGTCTGAAAATTCATGAATGGTGTTGTTAGAAGACATGCTGGCATTTTGGGGTCAGTTACACCAGTCATTCTTCAAACAGATACAGACCAATGTTTGAGGAAAGCCATCAGGATGAAGGGACTCAAATGAAGCCTTCTGAATGTCAGATGAGGGAACTAGGAAGGTGGGAATAAGGATAGCAGGCTTTAGATTGGAAGTTGAATCCCAGCTCCACCACTTACTGGCTGTGTGACTTAGGCGTTGGATCGCACTCATTCAATTCAATGAACACCTGCTATGTGTCAGACACTCTGCTAAGCATTGAGTCTATAATGGTGATATAAATAGGCACAGGACTTACTCTTGGGCTTCCCCAATGGCTCAGCGGATAAAGAATCTGCCTGCAATGCAGGAAGCACAGAAGACTCGGGTTTGATCCCTGGCTTGGGAAGATCCCCTGGAGAAGGAAATGACAACTCACTCCAGTATTCCTGCCTGGAGAATCCCATGGACAGAGGAGCCTGGCCGGCTACAGTCCATGGGGTCACAAAGAGTTGGACACGACTGAGCACACATGCACATGTGTGCCTTGCCCTAAGAGAGTTTTAGTTTCTTCACTAGTAAAATGGAGTTAATATTCATCATATACCTTATACAAGATTACTGTGAGGATTAAATGAAATGGTGGGTGATGTGGCTCAGTACAAAGTGCTGGGGCTTTGTTGATGTGTAATAAGTGGTAACTTTATGTACCTGTGGGGATGCATAAGTGTTTTACTTATCTTCAGATATTGAATGAAATGTCCTGTTGAGGATTAGATAGGCTTTGCTGTGTGTTAGAATCAGGAGCTGTGGGTAGAAGGCTTGGAGAGGGACAAATTACTGCTCAGTGATGAAAGATGTTTCTCATAGAGCTGACCAAAGATGAAATGAGTTTCTTGAGAAGCTTAAGAGTTCCCCACTGTGAGAAGAAATAAAGCAGAGGGTAAATTGAAAGTGAAGTCGCTCAGTCGTGTCCGACTCTTTGTGACCCGTGGACTGTAGCCCACCAAGCAAGAATACTGGAGTGGGTTGCCATTTCCTTCTCCAGGGGATCTTCCTGACCCAGGGATCAAACCCAGGTGTTCCACATTGCAGGCAGACCCTTTAATCTATGCACCACCAGGGAAGCCCTTAAATACAAGAACCCAAGTACTAACATCAAAGATTTCAAGGGAGGAAAGGAAGCCAGGAGGGAAGAAGAAGGGGGAGGAGGTGGGGGGGCGAAAGCGGTGGCCTTACAGATGTCTCCTGCCACCTACAGATGCCCAGGCGTTATGGGATCTCTGGGCCTCCAGAGAAGGGAGGACTGGAACTCGGCCCTACCAGAAATCAGACCAGACCAGAACCAGAATTCGAGCTCTCTGCCAAGAGGAGGTGATCATTCTCCAATCCTCAGCTCAGGCTGAGGGCCCTTTGACCAGATTCCTGCATCCAGGACCAGGGGACTAGAAAAACAGGGAAGGATAGGAAGGGTTAAGGAGAGGAAAGAGAGAGGGAAGGGGAGAGAGGTCAGTAAAGTCTCTTGTTCCTTACCAGTCGGGGCACTCTGGCCAGTTGTCCGCATCAGGAGGAGACCAGGGACAAAAGGGTCCCAGGGTCCCAGTTGCGGCCGATGGGTCTGGTCCATTGGCAGGCAAGCTGGCCCCTGAGTACCCCGAGTGATCAGGATGTCAGTCTCAGTGAAGAAGAGTCCCTGCCAGAGTTGCCATTTGTTGCAGGAAGGCAGACCCCTTCCAGGGCTCTTGTCTAACACTTGGAAATGAATTGTCCAAGGAGACACATGTGCTAACAAAGCAAGAGATTTTATTGGGAAAGGGCACCCGGGTGGAGAACAGTAGGGTAAGGGAACCCAGGAGAACTACAAATATGTGCCCTGTCTTAATTCTTGGTTGTGTGGTCCCCGTGTTTTGTTGGAGTTCCTTTGCCTATGTAAACTGAATAGTACAATCAGATGCAGTGAGACAATGGGCTTCCTTCTGGTTTTCCCAGTCCAGATGAGGCCTGATGGAATTTTCTTTTCAGAGTAAGATACAAGGCCAGGAATAGGATAAGACAAGATAAATGTCTAAGGTGCAAAATTTAAGGAGGCACTTCTCATGGCACTTCTCATGCATGGTTAGTAGCTGCATGACCCTGAGAGTGAATGCCTTATTCAGTTTTGCACATTAGGCATTTTTCTTGCTTCACTATAATCTTGGACCTGTTGAGATATTAGGACAGTAAGGAGTGGGTTTGGTTGGGAGTTCATTCAAATAATAATGATATCAGCATTCTTGGGTTTGGGTGTATAGCTTGCTGGTTATAGTACTCCCAGATCCTTGAGTCAGGAAGATCCCCTCGAGGAGAAAATGGCACCCCACTCCAGTATTCTTGCCTGGAGAATCCCACGGACAGAGGAGCCTGGCAGCCCACAGTCCATGGGGTCACAAAGAGTCGGACATGACTAAAGCGACTTAGCTTGCACAAATCTGCTTTTGAACTAGGCGATCAGTGAGCTAGAGGCATCTCTTCTTCCTGGATGTGTCCATCTTGTTCTTGTGCTGCTCAGGTGTGAATGCTGCCAGGACATGAAGAGCACAACGTGTCGCACCTGGTGAAAACTTTGAGTCCCAAAGAAGTCTCCAGGGGAACACTCCCTGAAATAAATAACTTTGAAAAAAAGACACGTTTATGGCTTTCCTCTCACACTGTAGGTATGTGCACATTTGTGTCTGTCACCAGAGAAGCTTCTAATCTACGGTTTCATAGTTTTCATCTTCTCATCCATCTCAAAGAATCCTTTCTTCCCCACCCCCTTTGCTTAACCTACTGCTGAAGATGCACTACTGAATTCTTTAATTCCCTAGTCTAGCTGCCTGGAATCCAGGATATGGGCACCCAGAACCCTGTTAGGAACACCTTTTCCAGGATTCAAAGAACTTAGAGATATGGGTGAGGAATCTCCCCAGGAAGAGGAGTCCTGAGAATAAAGGTATTGGGGAAGGTAGCTAGAAACCTCTATGACATGTAGCTTGGCTTATCTGTACATTTCTGGTGGGTCAGGCAGGGAAGGATGCCACCCGCGGAGTCTAGCGTGTTTGGCATGTGGAAGCTTGCTTCATCCTAGGAAACAAGTCTTGGGGTTATCCGGTTGCTGTATTTAGAATATTGGGCTTCCCAGGTGGTGCTCATGGTAAAGAACCTGCCAACTAAGGCAGGAGACATGGGTTTGATCCCTGGGTAGGAAAGATCCTCTGGAGAAGGGCATGGAACCCACTCCTTATTCTTGCCTGGAAAATCCCCATGGACAGAGGAGCCTGGCAGGCTACAGTCCATGGGGTTGCAAAGAGTCAGACACGACTAAAGTGACTTAACATGCACGCATGCACATTTAGAATACTATTCACTTCCTGATTTTTCCCTATGACTGTCTGCAGGATTGCAGGGACTCCAAGAGGAAGTCTGGGTTGGCATCTATTTAAGAGGGAGGTCCTCATCACATATCCCCATCCCTACATCCTTCATGATCAATGTGTTGTCAGTGAACATAGTTGGATCAGAACTATGAGATTTTTTTTTTTTTTTTTGGTAAGTGGTGAAGAAGACTTGGGGATTGGTGGCCAGGATATAAGACTATAAGTTTAATGCTATTGATCAAAGAGAGGACAAAAAATGTCCCTTACTCCTCACCTTCTGGGGAAGGGGATCATGGTGTCAAGAGTGAGACAGGATTTTATCCACAGGTAGATAAGTGTTGGGGCTTCTCAGGTGGTGCAGTGATAAAGAATCCTCCAGCGAATGCAGGAGATGTGGGTTCAATCCCTGGGTTGGGAAGATCCCTGTGAGAAGGGCATGGCAACCTTCTCCAGTATCCCTGCCTGGAGAATCCCATGGACAGAGGAGCCTGGTGGGCTACAGTCCATAGGGTCGCAAAGAGCCAGACACAACTGAGTGACTAAACAACAACAAGATGAGTGCTGAGAGCTCTGGACAGATCTTGATTTGCTGTTTCATTTTCAGGAAAAGCATTTTTGAGTAAGACAAAAGAGCAAGTAAGTAAAATACTGTCCCTCTCAGCTCCTGACAACCCGCCCCAAGGTCTTCAGCAGATGAGTCTGTGAATGCAAAAAGCCAGATTACCCTCTGGGAGCCTCAGGAAAAGTTGCAAATATTAGTGAGGTGAGTCCCTGCCCCACCTCAGCACCGGAGCAGAAGTCCCAGCCTGCCACTTTGCTCTGCGCCTCCACAGTGACCCCAAGGATCTGCCACATTTCAGAGTAGCTTCACAGCTGGGCCCCGACACACCCACAAGCTGCCTATACAGCAGCAGTTTTGTTTTTTTTTTTTTTTTTGCTATGAAGCCAGGATTGGGGGGTGGAGTATCATCTGGCTGCTTCAGAGGACTGAGTGGCTGGAAAGAATTTGGAGGGGAGGTTCCTTGGTGTGTACAGAGCAGGGGAGGGGGGAAGGTTGTCAGAGAGAAATGAAGAGAAAACATATCAATCAGCTACGTAGTGCCTAAGTCATTGGTGTGATGTTGGGAAAGGAAAGTGGAGTATATATGGTCACAGGCAGCTATGCTGGATGGTTTTAAGTCTGCTCCAAGTAGCTGAGCGATTTCAGGCCCTCTCCAAGTAAAGCAGGGCAGTGTTTGTGTGCTGTCTTTAAGTGTGCACGATTGCTCGTGGGCAAAATGGTGAGGGAGGCACAGTTTACCTTTGGTCTTACCCATATTTTAAGAGAACGAAACAAATTTGAGTAAAGTGTGTTTGTGTGTGTGTAAAATTTCTAGAGGCACAGAGTATTCAGCACAGTGTTCAGGCTGTGAATGCCCCCCAT
This sequence comes from Redunca redunca, assembly GCA_006410935.1. NCBI lineage: Eukaryota > Metazoa > Chordata > Mammalia > Artiodactyla > Bovidae > Redunca > Redunca redunca. Next base: position 14,019 of record SJYQ01010453.1, on the reverse strand, counting down.
TGCTTCCTTCCCAGGCCTTTCCTCCTGAAGCCCCTGCTCATTACCTCTCGTGTTGGGTTTCCCATTACACCCCCCACCCCCATCCCGCTCCCTCCTCAGTTCCCTGCTTCCCTCCACTTGGGTCCCTAGCCTCTTTCCCTCTCAGCTTCTCTCTCCCTGCTGCTTTCCCCTCTGGTGTCAGGTTCTCTGCACTCCCCTTCTCTGTACCCCTCTCTCCCACTCTCCTCCCTTCCCTCTAATCCCCCTCCTGTTTTTCTTCCTTCTGATCCATCTGTTCAGACCTCCCAGATTTCTCCCCTCCAGGGCCTCAATGTTGACATTCTCCTCTCTCCCTTACTTTCTTCTAGTACAAGGCAGAAAAGGATAAAAACCTTAAGCCTTTACATACACTGAAACTGCTCTAAGTCATCCTAATTGTGGAGCGGAGGTAGGGGGTGGGACGGGGGGAGAAAGGGAGGAGTTAAGGTCAGTCTGAATTAATGAAAAATCTAAGTAATAGAACATTTGAAAGCCAGGTAATTGTATTTTACTTTCAAGTACATCCAGTAATACTGCTAACTGGAACAGAATCTAAGAGACTCGTATAAGTGCTGTAACAAAGAGATAAGAATCATGGATAATTAGGATTATTATGCAGCTGTAAGGCCCTCACTTTTAAATAGGCTGATGTTTCCCCTATTTTTACGCTAAATCTGTTAGTAGACCTCTTTCCTTAGCTAGAGGTAAAAATCCTATTATAAGCGTTCTTTATAACCCTGATTTCCATGTCACTGCAGATGGTCCATTATAGTAGTGCTTTGTTGATCTGGTTATCAAAATTACTGACAACAATGATGTACAACAAATGATTATTCTGGTCCCTATCTATTTAATAGTTATTCTCTATAAAGAGAGCTCTTTTCCACTGCAGATGGTAAATAGGAGACAGGAGTGAAGATGAATTTTCTGGAGCTAAGCCATGTAGATGTGTGTATTTGTGTGTGTGTGCACAGATACATGGAGAAGGCAGTGGCGCCCCACTCCAGTACTCTTGCCTGGAAAATCCCATGGACGGAGGAGCCAGGTAGGCTGCAGTCCATGGGGTCGCTAAGAGTTGGACACGACTGAGCGTCTTCACTTTCGCTTTTCACTTTCATGCATTGGAGAAGGAAATGGCAACCCACTCCAGTGTTCTTGCCTGGAGAATCCCAGGGACAGTGGAGCCTGGTGGGCTGCTGTCTACGGAGTCGCACAGAGTTGGACATGACTGAGGCAACTCAGCAGCAGCAGCAGCACAGATACATGGCTGTCGATTTGTGGGAAAGGGTTTAAGGGGATTGTGTGCACAGTAGCATATATAAGGGGGTTGGCTGTGTGTCCGTGTGGACGTGTGCTGTCAGAAAATGGGTATCCGGGTGTGTGCATCTGAGATTTGTCTTTTTATGAGTATGGGTGTGTATGAGAAAATTTGTTTAAACAACTGTGTGAAGGATAGAGTTTGGGAAAATTTTAGCTTAAACCTGTGAGTGTAGCTGGGTTATTTGTATGTGTATGTAGGAAAAAGAAAGAACGTGTGCTCTGTGTATTAGTAATTCTCCAAACGGGCTTATGAGATATTCCTTAAACCCTACTCTTCCCCTAATATAGATCCTTTCAGTTCTCTCCCACCATTTTTCCTTTCAGTTTTCTCTCTCCTTTCCCTTCTTCCTCCTTCTCCCCACCCTCCTTTTCCTCTCTGGTTTCAAAACGTAACCTCTCAAGCCTCAGTCAGTTATTCCTATCTTAATACTGTCTTTTTTTCTCCATCCATAGCCTTGTCAGTTTTTTTCTTCAGGAATATTCAACCATGATTAATTCAAAACAGCATTCAGGAATGTGCTCAGCACCCTACTTGGTGATAAGGAAGGGCAGGTGGGGGAAGGCTGCAGAAAAAAGCCTTATAAAGGTGTAGTATGGAAGAGAGTGGGCTTCCCTGGTAGCTCAGCTGGTAAAGAATCTGCCTGCTTTGCAGGAGATCGTGGTTCCATTCCTCAGTAGAGAAGATACCCTGGAGAAGGGATAGGCTACTGACTCCAGTATTCTTGGGCTTCCCTGGTGGCTCAGATGGTAAAGAATCCACCTGCAATGTGGGAGACCTGGGTTTGATCCCTGCATTGGGAACATCCCCTGGAGAAGGACATGGCAATGCACTCCAGAATTCTTGCCTGGAGAATCCCCATGGCCAGAGGAGCCTGGTGGGCTACAGCCCATGGAATCGCAAAGATTTGATACGACTAAGCAAAGCACAGCACATGGGAGAGAGTACAGTAGTTCCCCTGTTATCCTCCAGGGTTATGTTCCAAGACCCCCAGTGGATGCTGGAAACCGAGGATAGTACTGAATCCTATATATGCTATGTTTCTTCCTATATGTACATACACATCTATGATAAAGTTTAATTTATAACTTAGACACATTTTCCCTTTTATGTTCAATCTTTCCCAGCATCAAGGTCTTTTCCAATGAGTCGGCTCTTCACATCAAGTGGCCAAAGTATTGGAGCTTCAGCATCAGTCCTTCCAATGAATATTCAGGACTGATTTCCTTTAAGATTGACTGGTTTTGTTAGGAGAAGCACACTGATTCAAACAGCCTACCCTGGCCAGGCACCATAGTAACTATTTGCATAAGTTGTTTTACGGCAGGAAGTCCCAGTAAGGAACACAGAACTAATAAGCCTCCACCAACCTGAAGATGGAGTTTGAGTGAACTCCAGGAGTTGGTGATGGACAGGGAGGCCTGGCATGCTGCGATTCATGGGGTTGCAAAGAGTTGGACACGACTGAGTGACTGAACTGAACTGAACCTGAAGAGTTCGGGAAAGGTCAAAAGGAGACACCACATGTCCGACCACCTCCCAGAATCCTTCTCTCTGGCATCCATTTGGCTGAACAAGGTGTGCACCACCAGGAAGGACTCTGAGTCAGAATGATTGGCTAAAGACAACCCGGAAACTAATCCCATCACCATAAAACTGGAGACTGTGAGCCATGTGGCAGAGCTGTTCTCCTGGGTTCCCTTACCCTACTGCTCTCCACCCAGGTGCCCTTTCCCAATAAAATCTCTTGCTCTGTCAGCACATGTGTCTCCTCGGACAGTTCATTTCCGAGTGTTAGACAAGAGCCCAGTTTCGGGCCCTGGAAGGGGTCCCCCTTCCTGCAACAGTTTGATCTCCTTGCAGTCCAAGGGACTTTCAAGAGTCTTCTCCAGCATCACAATTTGAAAGCTTCAGTTCTTGGCGCTCAGCCTTCTTTATGGTCCAACTCTCACATTTGAACATGACTACTGGAAAAACCATATCTTTGACTAGATGGACCTTTGTTGGCAAAGTGATGTCTTTGCATTTTAATATGCCGTCTAGGTTTGACACAGTTTTCCTTCTAAAGAGCAATCATCTTTTAATTTCATGGCTGCAGTCACTGTCCACAGTGATTTTGAAGCCCAAGAAAGTAAAATGTGTCACTGCTTCCACTTATTCCCCTTCTGTTTGCCATGAAGTGACAGAATTGGATGCTGTGATCTTAGTTTTTTGAATGTTGTGTTTCAGCCAGTTTTTTCACTCTCCTCTTTTACCCTTCCCTTTCTGTCATTAGAGTGGTATCATCTGCATACATGAGGTTGTTGATATTTCTCCTAGCAATTTTGATTCCAGTTTGTGATTCCTCTAGCCTGGCATTTCACATGTACCCTACATATCAGTTAAGTAAGCAGAGTGACAATATACAGCCTTGACATACTCCTTTCCCAATTTTAAACCAGTCAGTTGTTCCATGTGCAGTTCTAACTGTTGGTTTTTGACCAGCATACAGATTTATCAGAAGACAGATAAGGTGGTCTGGTATTCCCATATCTCTAAGAATTTTCCACAGTTTGTTGTGATCCACACAGTCAAAGGCTTTAGTGTAGTCAATGAAACAGAAGTAGATGTTTTTTTTTTTTTTTTTTTCCCCTGGAATTCCCTTGCTTTCTCCATGGTCTAATGAATGTTGGTAATTTGTTCTCTGGTTCCTCTGCCTTTTCTAAATCCAGCTTGTATATCTGGTTCAGATGCACAGTTTTTGGTGTACGTACTGCTGAAGCCTAGTTTGAAAGATTTTGAGCATAACCTTGCTAACATATGAAATGAATGCAATTGTATGGTAGTTTTAACATTCTTGGCACTGCCCTTTGGGATTGGGATGAAAACTGACTGTTTCCAGTCCTGTGGCCACTGCTGAGTTTTCCAGATTTGCTGACATACTGCACTTTGACAGCATCTTTTAGGATTTGAAATAGCTCAGCTGGAATTCCATCACCTCCACTATGTTTTTCCTAGTAATGCTTCCTAAGGCCTACTTGACTTCACACTTCAGGATGACCACACCATCATGGTAAGCTGGGTCATTAAGATGTTTTTTTGTGCTGTTCTTCTGTGTACTCTTGCCACCTCTTTTTAATCTCTTATACTTCTGTTAGGCCCTTACTGTTTCTGTCCTTTATTGCCCATCCTTGCATGAAATATTCCCTTGATATCTCCAATTTTATTGAAGAGATCTCTAGTCTTTCCCATTCTATTATTTTCCTCTATGTGTTTCCATTGTTCATTTAAGAAGGCCTTCCTATATCTCCATACAATTCTCTGGAACTCTGCCTTCAGGTGAATGTATCTTTTCCTTTCTCCCTTGCTTTTTACTTCTCTTCTTTCCTCAGCTATTTGTAAAGTCTCCTCAGACAACCACTTTGCTTTCTTGCATTTCTGTTTCTTTGGGATGGTTTTGGTCACTGCCCTCTGTACAATGCTACAAAGTTCCATCCATAGTTCTTCGTGTAATCTGTCTACCAGATCTAAGCCCTTGAATCTATTTGTCATCTCCACTGTATAATCATAAAGGATTTGATTTAGGTCATACTTGAATGGCCTAGTGGTTTTCCCTACTTTCTTCAATTTCAGCCTGAATTTTGCAATAAGGAGTTTATGATCTGAGCCACAGTCAGNTTTTTTTTTTTTTTTTTTTTTTAAGGTCTTGTTTTTGCTGATTGTGTAGTGCTTGTCTATCTTCAATTGCAAAGGACATAATCTATCTGATTTCATTATTGACCATCTGCTGATATCCATGTGTAGCCTCATCTCTTAGGTTGTTGGAAAAGGGTGTTTGCTATGATCAGCATGTTCTCTGTTAGCCTTTGCCCTGTTTCATTTTGTACTCAAAGGCCAAACTTGCTTATTATTCTGGGTATCTCTTGACTTCCTATTTTTGCATTCCGATTCCCTATGATGGAAAGGACATCTTTTTTGGGTGTTAGTTCTAGAAGGTATTGAGGATCTTCATAGAACCAGTCCATATCAGCTTCTTTGGCATCAGTGATTGGGGCATAGACTTGGATTACTGTGGTGTTGCATGATTTGCTCTGGAAATGTACAGAAATCATGTCATTTTTGAGGCTACACTCAAGTACTGCATTTCAGACTCTTTTGTTTACTATGAGGGCTACTCCATTTCTTCTAAGGGATTCTTGTCCACAGTAGTAGATATAGTGGTCATCTGAATTAAATTCACCCATTCCTCTCCATTTTAGTTCATGGATTCCTAAGATGTCAATGTTCAATCTTGACATCTCCTACTTGATCATGTCCAATTTACCTTGATTAATGGACCTAACATTCTAAGTTCCTATGCTATATTGTTATTTATAGAGTCAGACTTTACTTTCACCATCAGACACATCCACAACTGAGCATCATTTCTGCTTTGGCCAGCCTCTTCATTCTTTCTGGAGCTATTAGTAATTGTTCTCAGCTCTTCCCCAGTAATATATTTGACACTTTCTGACCTGGGGGCTCATCTTCCAGTGTCATACTGTNTGTCATACTGTTCTGCCTTTTCATAAATTTCATGTAATTCTTGCAGCAAGAGTACTGGAGTGAGTTGCAATTTCCTCCTCCAGTGAATCGCATTTTGTCAGAACTCTCCACTATGATCCATCCTTTTTGGGGGCCCTGCACAGCATGGCTCATAGCTTCATTGAGTTACACAAGCCCCTTCACCATGACAAGGCTATGTGCTTAAGAGATAGTCATGAGGATTTAAAGAGAAAATATTTATAAGGAGCTTGAAACATATAGGTCCTTATGGAATGTTTTCTTCAGGTCCTTCCCACTCTCGAGTATCCCATGAAGGCCTCCCTCAACAAAAGTATATGGAGATTTAGTGAGAACCCCCATAGTTTCTGGCGGCTTCCCAGGTGGTGCTAGTGGTAAATAACCCACCAGCCAATTCAGGAGATGTAGGAGATGCAGGTTTGATCCCTGGGTTGGAAAGATCCCCTGGAGGAGGAAATAGCAACCCACTGCAGTATTCTTGCTTGGAGAATCCCACTGACAGAGGAGCCTGGTAGGCTAAAGTCCATGGGGTCACAAAGAGTTGGTAGGTCCAGTTACATGTACCATAGTTTCTATTTCAGAATGTTTGACTTCCTCTTCTCTCTTACTATATTCTGTCTTTATACCTGTATTTTGTCTTCCCATCTTTCCCCCTCTTTATGACCCTTCTTGAATGCATTTTCAAACCTTTCCTTTCAGTTGAGTTTTTCTCTTCTGGGGACAAGTATGCATATGCCTCCATTACCATAAAATACCTTCCTTCAACCCTACTACATACTCCAGCAACAGCTTCATCTATCTCCCCTATCAAGTTTCTTAAGTCTTGTTGCTTTTTCTGTTTCAACCTATATGCAATTTGACTTCCACTTTCATTTCTAACTAGAGATTGAACACAGGATGGTTAATAAATCTCCTTTCTAACCAAATCCAAAAATGCATTTTTAGTCCTCATTCTTGATTCCTTTGCAATGGACTTCGATGAAAAGAGCACAGACTCTGGATCAAAACCAATGTGGTTTTGGATTAAGATCCTAGNNNTGCACACTGCTGTATTTAAAATGGATAACCAATAAGGTCCTGCTGTATAGCACAGGGAAGGCTGATCAATGTTATGTGGCAGCCTGGATGGGAGGTGAATTTGGGGGAGAATAGATATATGTGTATGTATGGCTGAGTCCCTTTGCTGTCCACCAGAAACTATAACAACATTGTTAATCAGTTATACTCCAATATAAAATAAAAAATTAAAAGAAACTTCTTCCAAATGTCTCACATACATTTCTGACTTAAAGGTACCTTCTAGTATATATTTTCTGTGATTCTACTTTGGAGGTAAATGAGAACAGAGTTTGGGAGGGCCATGGACAGGGAGACAACTGAAGTAGGGTGCTGAATTCTAGGCTGATGAGTTTAACTTGATAAAGTCAGCAGACTAAAGGAGTTCTGAGAAATGGAGTAACACAAAGAGGGTGACAGAGGATGACATGGTTGGATGACATCACTGACTCAATGGACATTAGTTACAGCAAACTGGGAGATGGTGAAAGACAGGAAAACCTGGTGTGCTGAAATCCATGGGGTCACAAAGATTCGGACATGACTTAGCGACTGAACAACAACAATGATGTAAATTTAGCATCTCTGAGAGTTGCACTGGAGCAAAGAGAAGCTAGGGCAAGGAAGCCATTTGAAAAGATATTATGATAGTCTTGATATTACTTGATGTCATTTTAGAAAGAAAAATAAAGCTGCAACCTAAGGAATTTTGCAAAGAAAGAATTAGAAAGACTTGGCAATATATTGGATGTAGTATAAATTTGAAAAAAAAAAAGGCATTTCACAGTTTCAGGGATGAGACACTGGAAAGCTAATGGTATTGGTGTTGGTGGTGGTGAGATTAGGAGGAATTCTTGTTTTAAAAAGGATCCTGAGAATAAGAACGGAGAATTATTAAAATTTTGACATATTAAATTTCAGGGGACAGTAGGAAAGCTAAAGGAAAAATATCTTGTGGGCAACTGGAGCTAGAATACAGAAAAGAAAATAAGAAACTAGTGTTAGTCAGTGCTGATTCTGGACACATTAGATTCATTTGTATACAAGGAGTAGCCAAAATCAGAAGAATAGGTTAGCTCCCCTAATGGAGTGAGTACAAAGGGGAATGGATGGGGGCAAGAACTGAATTTTTGGAGACAGCCAGAGGAAATAAGTGGGAGGAAGGAGGAGAGCTGGATGAGCCAGAGACAGACAATTCAGAAACATAAAAGAAGAAGCAGTGTGAGAGAAATGTACTGACTTTCACACTAATCATTGGTCCCTGACTAAATTTTCCATTTTGTACCAGCTCCCTTTTACTCCCTGACCTGGTCCCAAACTTTTCTTTCCATCTATTGTTTAGCTGGGCTTCCTGGGCCTCAAGGTCTAATTATTATTCCTACTGTTGAAATCACTCTCAATTAATGCTTCCCTGCACCCATCGGCTATTGATATTAACTCTTCTGTCCTAAGTAGATAATACAGTCAAGAATGTTCATTTACAAGAAACATACAAGAGATGTTATCTTTGCTAATTTGGTAAGTAATGCTGATGAACTGGAGTACAATAGCAGAGGTTTTTCTTTCCCAATAAGGTGGTCTGTAAGAACAAATACAGATGCTCCAGTACACATTTATTTGTTTACAAACAGTGAATGAAATCTCACGTTCTTATTAAGGCTCTATTGTGTATCCAGCTACCCCAAGTAAATAAGAATATTGTGAGCAAATTAACATCTTTGGAAAGAATGATGCTAAAGCTGAAACTCCAGTACTTTGGCCACCTCATGCGAAGAGTTGACTCATTGGAAAAGACTCTGATGCTGGGAGGGATTGGGGGCAGGAGAAGGGGATGACAGAGGATGAGATGGCTGGATGACATCACTGACTCGGTGGACATGAGTCTGAGTGAACTCCGGGAGTTGGTGATGGACAGGGAGGCCTGACGTGCTGCAATTCATGGGGTCGCAGAGTCAGACATGACTTAGCGACTGAACTGAACTGAATGAATCATGAGAGTAACATATTCTAGATTCATGTGCACTCCTTTCCTATCTTTAAAAGAATTCTTTCTTCAACATATATCTTGCCTCCCCCCCTTCCCCCATTTTCTTGTTATATACTCAATCGTATCTTTTTTCTTTCACATGCTCACGTTCTACAAACATCCATAAGTACTCTCAAAGACTGAAGACTCTTCTACATTGCACTAACTTGTACACAGACACTTCTATTCATATGTTTTCATACTTTTCTCCAACTTGAATATTCAACTTGACAAAGAAATGTCATCAACAACCCAACATAATTCAATCATTTATACTTTTCCATTTTTATATCTCTAATAACATTTTGCTAATGGAGGGTGTAAAATAGAGATCTAATATTGTCTTTGATTCAAAATTGGTATTTTCTACTGGAGTTACATCATGAGAAACGCTGGGCTGGAGGAAGCACAAGCTGGAATCAAGATTGCCGGGAGAAATATCAATAACCTCAGATATGCAGATGACAGCACCTTTATGGCAGAAAGTGAAGAGGAACTAAAAAGCCTCTTGATGAAAGTGAAAGAGGAGAGTGAAAAAGTTGGCTTAAAGCTCAACGTTCAGAAGATGAAGATCATGGCATCCGGTCCCATCACTTCATGGCAAATAGATGGGGAAACAGTGGAAACAGTGGCTGACTTTATTTTTCTGGGCTCAAAAATCACTGCAGATGGTGATTACAGGCATGAAACTGAAAGACGCTTACTCCTTGGGAGGAAAGTTATGACCAACCTAGGCAACATATTAAAAAGCAGAGTCATTACTTTGCCAACAAAGGTCCATCTAGTCAAGGCTATGGTTTTTCCAGTGGTCATGTGTGGATGTGAGAGTTGGACTGTAAAGAAGGCTGAGCGCTGAAGAACTGATGCTTTTGAACTGTGGTGTTGGAGAAGACTCTTGAGAGTCTTTGGACTGCAAGGAGATCCAACCAGTCCATACTAAAGGAGATCAGTGCTGGGTGTTAATTGGAAGGACTGATATTAAAGCTGAAACTCCAATATTTTGGCCACCTGATGCAAAGAGCTGACTCATTGGAAAAGATCCTGATGCTGGAAAAGATTGAAGACAGGAGAAGGGGACGACAGAGGATGAGATGGTTGGATGGCATCACTGACTCGATGGACCATGGGTTTGGATGAACTCTGGGAGATGGTGAGGACAGGGAGGCCTGGCGTGCTGTGGTTCATGGGGTCACAAAGAGTCAGACACGACTGAGAGACTGAACTGAACTGAACTGAACTGAACCTGGAGTTTTTACTTTATTATTGGCTTGAAACCCACTCCAGTATTCTTGCCTGGAGAATCCTAGGGATGCGGGAGCCTGGTGGGCTGCTGTCTATGGGGTCGCACAGAGTCGGACATGACTGAAATGACTTAGCAGCAGCATGGGCCTGAAACATTTTTAATGCCTTTATTTTTTCATCTCATTACTCAAACAATATACACACACACACACACACACACACACACACACACATAGTAATAATATTAAAATTTAGAAAAATATAATAACCAAACATACCCTGCAAACATGACAAAGTAACTGGCAATGGACTTGCCCTCCTGCCATAAACAACAATAAAAGTAGAAAAAGTATTTAAGGACACGATTTTCAGGAACAAGACAATAGGTGGTATAGGAATATGAACCTTGAGAGAGGGAGACAAATGAAGAGAGCCTCACATTCTCCCATCTCTCTGCCCGGGGACAATTTTCCAGCAATGGCACAGAGACTAGACTTTGTGAGAGGGTTTCCTTTAGGTATTCAACTTAGGCCTGAATTGTACAAGTACAGAATAAGATGCCATGAGACCTAGCAGACTGTGGCTGTCAGAGGTGAGCAGAATGAATATGAGCAATTGTGAGCAGAATGGAGATTGTAGAGGTCACGTTATGCAGGGAGATATTAGAATTCAATTCTAGCCAGAATGGAGAGAACTTGTCAAAACCTAGGTACCAGTAGGGCCTTACCTTAACAATAAATACCACTAGGCTACTCTAGACACACAGAGTATCATGCTGCTACTGCTGCTGCTGCTGCTAAGTCGCTTCAGTCGTGTCCGACTCTGTGCGACCCCATAGATGCCAGAGCCCACCAGGCTCCCCCATCCCTGGGATTCTCCAGGCAAGAACACTGGAGTGGGTTGCCATTTCCTTCTCCAGTGCATGAAAGTGAAAAGTGAAGTCGCTCAGTCGTGTCCGACTCTTCGAGACCCCATGGACTGCAGCCCACCAGCCTCCTCCATCCATGGAATTTTGCAGCCTACCAGGCTCCTCCGTCCATTGGATTTTCCAGGCAAGAGTACTGGAGTGGGGTGCCATTGCCTTCTCCGTAGAGTATCATAACAAAGCTTAAAACCAAGACTCCACAGTATAAAGGGGAACCACTAGTAAATAAACTGAATATCAGAACAAAAGTCATCATTCTTTAATGGACGTAAAATCTAGACTCCTTAAAATGTCACAATATGTGGCATGCAATAAAAATATCACTAGACATGTGAAAAAGCAGGAAAATACAACCAAAATCAAGAAAAAATGCTGTCAAAAGAAAACAGCTCTGTGATGATCCAGATATTAGAATGATCAATCACAGATTTAAATCAATAATTTTTAAAACATTCAAGGACATAAAGGAAAATGCTATTTTAAAGGACAAAAAAACAAAAACAAAAGCACAGGGATCCATAGCATAATGTAAGTTCTAGAAACAAAAAGCCCAAAAATATAACATGAAAAATAAGCTAGATGAATATAAAATCAGATTGAAGATGGCAGAAGGAAGGGACTTGAAGATACCATAGAAATGACTCAAGATAAATAATGGAGAGAAAAATGATTGGGAAGAAAATGAGCAGAGTTGTCGAGACCTGTT
>SJYQ01010446.1:0-22945 GCA_006410935.1 Redunca redunca | reverse complement strand
TTTACCTTCATCAAGAGGCTTTTTAGCTCCTCTTCACTTTCTGCCATAAGGGTGGTGTCATTTGCATATCTGAGGTTATTGATATTTCTCCCAGAAATCTTGATTCCAGCTTGTGTTTCTTCCAGTCCAGCATTGCTCATGATGTACTCTGCATATAAGTTAAATAAGCAGGGTGACAATATACAGCCTTGATGTACTCCTTTGCCTATCTGGAACCAGTCTGTTGTTCCATGTCCAGTTCTAACTGTTGCTTCCTGACCTGCATATAGATTTCTCAAGAGGCAGGTCAGGTGGTCTGGTATTCCCATTTCTTTCAGAATTTTCCACAGTTTATTGTGACCCACACAGTCAAAGGCTTTGGCATAGTCAATAAAGCAGAAATAAATGTTTTTCTGGAACTCTCTTGCTTTTTCCATGATCCAGCGGATGTTGGCAATTTGATCTCTGGTTCCTCTGCCTTTTCTAAAACCAGCTTGAACATCAGGGAGTTCACGGTTTCACGTATTGCTGAAGCCTGGCTTGGAGAATTTTGAGCATTACTTTACTAGCATGTGAGATGAGTGCAATTGTGCGGTAGTTTGAGCATTCTTTGGCATTGCCTTTCTTTGGGATTGGAATGAAAACTGACCTTTTCCAGTCCTGTGGCCACTGCTGAGTGTTCCAAATTTGCTGGCATATTGAGTGCAGCACTTTCACAGCATCATCTTTCAGGATTTGAAACAGCTCAACTGGAATTCCATCACCTCCACTAGCTTTGTTCCTACATACTAAGCCTGTTTTTTGCTTGCCCTTGGGTCCCCAGAGACCAAACAGTCCCTGGAACAAAGTAGGTGTGCAATGAATATGTTTTAACAGCTTTTTGAGTATATATATATATATATATATTTTTTTTTTAAGTATGTACTTTTTTATTGAAGTATAGTTGATTTACAGTGTTAACTTCTGCTATACAGCAAAGTCACTCAGTTATTTGCATACATATTCTTTTTCAGTTCTTTCCCATTATGGTTTATCACAGGATACTGACTATAGATCCCTGTGCTATCCAATAGGACCTTGTTGTTTATCCATCCTATCACTCAGTCGGGTCTGACTCATTGTGACCCTATGGACAGTAGCCCTCCAGGCTCCTCTGTCCATGGAATTCTCTAGGCAAGATACTGGAATGGGTAGCCATTCCCTTCTCCAGGGGATCTTGAGTATAATTTTTAATGTATAATATATTGCATATGTTTAAGCAAACAACTTATGAGTTTTGACATCTGTATACATCCATGAAATCATCCACACAATCAAGGTAATGAACATTTCCATCAGCCCACAAGTTTCCTTGTGAGTCCCTTTGTAATCCATCAGCCCTCCACCCAGTCCATTCCCAGGCAAACACTGAATCTGTTCTGCCACTACAAATTAGTTTGAATGCTCTGTAACTTTATACAAACAGAATCCCTTTTTAAGCCAGACTTCTTTCATTCAGCGTAATTCATTTGCTATTCACTCACGCTGTGCAAATCAAGGCTTTATTTCTTTTTACAAATGATATGATCAACAAGGGAGTAATACCCAAAATATATAAACAACTCATACAACTCAACAACAAAAAAAGCTAACACCTCAATTAAAAAATGAGAAGACTTAAACAGATATTTTTCCAAAGAGGAAATGCAGATGGCCAATAGACACATGAAAAGCTGCTAAACATCACTAAACATCAGAGAACAAGTCAAAATCACAATGAGATATCATCCTACTCCTATCAAAATGACTATTTCAAAATGACTACAAATAACAAATGTTAGTGAGGATGTAGAGAAAAGGAACCCTTGTACACTGTTGGTGGGAATATAAATTGGTGTAGCCACTGTGGAATACAGTATGGAGGTTTTTCAACCAACTAAAAATAGAACTACCATATGACCCAGCAATCCCACTCCTGGGTGTACGTACATCCAAAGAAAACAAAAACACTAATTCAAAAAGATACACATACCCCAATGTTCATAGAAGCATTATTTACAATTGTCAAGATATGAAAGCAACCTAAGTGTCCATCAACAGATGAATGGATAAAGAAGTGGTATTGGGCTTCCCTGGCAGTTCAGTGGCTAAGAATCCGCCTTGCAGTCGATGCAGGGGACACTGGTTTGGTCCCTGGTCAGGGTAGACCCCTCATGCTGTGGAGCAACTAAGCCCAAGCACCACTCCTAAGCTTGCACTCCTAGAAGCCTGTGCACCAAAACAAGAGAAGCCACCACTCCCGCAACTAGAGAGTAGTCCCCACTCTTCACAACTAGAGAAAGCCTGCATACAGCAACAAAGACCCATTGCAGCAAAAAAATAAATAAAATATATATATATATTTTAAATAAAAGAAGTGGGATGTGTGTGTATGACACACACACAGACACACACACACATACAACAAAATACTACTCAGCTGTTAAAAGAGAATTAAACTCTGCCATTTGCAACAACATGGATGAACTTGGAGGATATTACACTTAATAAAGTAAATCAGAGAAAGACAAATATAGTATAATATCACTTATCTGTGAAAGCTAAAAAAATGAAACACATTTGAATAGAACAAAAAAGAAACAGACTCACAGGTATATAGAACAAACCAGTGGTTATCAGTGGGAAGAGGGAAGGAGGGAGTAGCAGGATAGGGGTAAGGGGTTAAGAGATACAAACTACTATGTACAAAATAAATAAGTTACAAGGATATATTGTACAGCACAGGGAATACAGTCAATTTTTATAATAACTATAAATGGAGTATAACTTTTAAAAATTGTGAATCACTGTTTTATACCTGAAACATAGGTAGTATTGGAAATCAACTATATCTCAATAAAAAATAAAAATTAACATTAAAACAATGCAGGCAATTTTTTAAATCCATGGTACAAAACAAAGGAGCTTTCTTCTTTCTACTATTGGGTAGTAAGTATTCCATTGTACAAATGGAATGCAACAGTTTTGTCACACAGCACAGCACTAAGTTACTGCTTAGAAACACAGAGGTTTCTGCCCCTGATTTCTTCTCTTCCTGTCACATAGGAATTTTTTAGGGTTCCTTTTTCTCCTGTATCTGCCAATGTTTCTTCCTAAACTAGGGGGAAATTAACAGACTTGCCTAGTCTGTTGAATAATAGGAAATGTGACTGCAGATGGTAAAACTTAATCACCCACCAATATCAAAGTAGCACATACAACACAGAAGACCTAGGAAGAGACAGCCTACATTCACAAGTCTTACACTATTGTCTTTTACTGAATGGCAAAGAGTAACTTCTCAGACTGAGAAGTGCTCCTTCTGCAATGCGTAAATGTATGACCATAAATGCACAAGCATATGTACTTGTTACCATGCTAATATCTATTTCTGATTTAATGGTGTTGGACTGCTTCCCACTTTGAAAGTTTAGAGGGAAGGTGGTTTAGTCACTAAGTCGTGTCCAACTCTAGTGACCCCATGGACAGTAGCCTGCCAGGCTCCTCTGTCCATGGGATTCTCCAGGCAAGACTATTGGAATGGGTTGCCATTTCCTTCTCTGGGTTAGGGGGAGGTGTTCCTGAGAAATAGGAGAAAACAGAGGATCTATACAAAAGTGGCAAATATAAGCAGAAATAAGAGGAATATATGACTCTGTTCCAAAAATGACCATAACATAGCAGGAAAAATCTATAAAGACAATCTGTTCAAGTACTCATGGTTTTAAAAAATGGGGGAGAGAGATAACGATCACTTATACAAACAAATGAAGAGTTACAACCATGACAAACACTACAAAAAAAGAAGCATGTTGTGCTACAAAAGCCTAAATTAAGGGGGTGTAACCTGGGCAAAAAGGTCAGCAAAAGCTTTCTTGAACTGAGACCAAAGGATTCATAGGAGATAAAACCAAGAACACAGATCTGAGTGGAGAACAGCAGGTGAAGAGGCCCCCACAGTCAGGGTCCATGGAGCCCTGGAGGAACTGAAAGAAGTCGGTGTGTCTGGAATCCAAGAGCAAGAGTGAAAGAGGACTGAGGAAGACAGGGACCTGATCATGCAGATTATGGTCTGTATCCTGCGAGCAGTGGGAACATAATGAAGGGTTTCAAGCCAGGGAAGGGACAGGGTCAGCCCTGGGCTACTCCAGGGCTCCCACAGAGAGGGGCCTCATCTCACAGCGCAGAACTCGGGGTACTGTCTTTCACCACATACAAGCCCCGTCTCCAGGAGGACACAGAAAATCTGCTCCCATCTCCTGGACTGAAATGAAGAGAAAAGCGGGTACTTTCAAAGGAAAATAACCCACATGTAAGGAAGGAAGGAGAGAAAGGGTGGATAAAGAGCATGTTAGGAAAAGAAAATACCCTATCACCTATTTAAGTTTATCTCCAGCTCCTAAGAGAACTTTGCATAAACACATAACATAATGACATCACATGTTTCTCCTATATAAATTAAGAAGATATCACCTCTGGACAGCCAGTCTTCATGTCTCCTCCACCCTGAGGCTAAGGAAATAGAGAGGTGTCGTGAAAAGCTATTATTTTATTTTATACATTAAGCTCCAGAATCAGGAGACGCCAGCTCCAGAATCAGGGTGTGAGCACTGGCTTCAGGACTCACTGATCTTATGGCCTTAGAAATCACTTTCTCTCTCTGATCCTCAATTTCCTCTTTTGTAAAGGAGGAAAAATGGATCAAACAGGATGAGAAAGGACAGTGTTTTAGAAAATGTAAAATATAATATATATAAGTAATTATTACTAGAAAAATGGTTTCATATAATACCAAGCTCCCAATACAGCAGCCTCTGTGTCAGCCTCTACTTTCTCTCCCAAGAAGTTTATATACACTAATATATATAAACCTCTTAACAACTCAGTGAGGTGTTTCCTTTTATCTCACTAAAGTCTAAGGAGTTTGAATCACTCACCATAACTGGTCTCTGCCCTTCATTTTTAAGTGTGGTAAGAAAGGAGTAGAGAAAATACAAGAGAGTTCCTTCACTCCAGGTTTAGGAAAGCACCAAATAAACAGTCCCAAAAGAAATGTGAGAGAATAACTCCATGAAGTTGGTTTCTAGAAGGACTAGAAATTAGAAAAGAACTATGACTTGATCTAAGAAAGGCAGACCTAACTCTATTTCCATTTCATGATAATAAGTGACTCCTATTAACAGAGATTGTTAATATTCCTTCTAACTCTATAATTTCTCTATGTTTGATCATTTCACGTCTATTTTCCTGCAATTATTTATAAGTCAACTCTACACAAGAAACATTAAAAGTGCCTTGACTTTTTTTTTAATGCTTTGATACAAGGAAGGACAGAGATGCTGACCAACTCCAGTGTTTTGGCCTAAGAAAAATAAAGTCAGGAAGAGAAGCTGGAAGTGGCAGAGAGCAAGGGGGCAGCTTGGGGGAGCAGCTAACAATATGACAACAGTGTCACACATCACTGACCTGGGCAGTCTAACCACAAAGCCAGTGCTCTCTGCCGCTACACTGCAGTGCCTGCATACACGCAAGCAAACCCAACAGGATGCACAAAAATGCACCACAAAGAAGGTATGGTTGGAATACTACAGAGGACTACCTTATCAACAGACCAGACACAGCCGAAAAATTCTTTACACTGAAGACAGAACCAGAGAAAAATCAGAACACAGTCCAGAGATTCAAAGAAATGAAAAAGATAAATATTTTTTATTAAAAGTATTTAAATATATCTCCAGAAGGAGAAAATAGAAAGAATGGGGAGGGGAGGGGAATTCAAAATGATAACTGAAAACAATTTTCCAAAATTACTAAAAGACACCAATCCCCATATCCCGAAAGGCTAAAATGCCTGAGCACAACAAATTACAAAAAGAAAAATTCACAGAGAGGACCATCATAATAGAATACTGAAAGGAAAAAGAAGAAGATGTAACATGCAGGCAGAGAGAAAAGACAGAACAGACCTAAAAAGGCAATGCAGACAGATGGAGCGCTCCCAGAGGAAAGGTGAACAGTGGGGCACGGCAAGGCACTCCTAGCAGCAGTCACCCCACAAACGCAGCCTGGCTCTTCTAATGATGGCCACAAGAACATCTTTTACCCCACGTGCTCTTCAATGTGATGTGACTGTGCTGTTCCTCCCACCAAGACAGGCTCTGCATCCTCTCCTGCTGCAACTGGGTGAGCTCAGGTGGGCTTTTATAACTGCTTCAACCAACACACAGGGCCAACATACGTCTAGATCATTAAAAGGCAATGCAGAGTCTCCTTCTGTTGCTGGAAGATTCACTCCTGAAAACTTTAGCTGTCCTGAGGCCACCATGCTATGAGGAAGCCCAAACCAGCCCACATAGAGAAGCCAGAGAACAGGATTTGGAACTATACAGAGCAAAAGAGAAAGAGGGAAGAGAAGAAAAGGGAAGAAGAGATCAGGAGAAAGGAAGATATCTGATCGGCCCAGAGTTGCTTCAAACCCTTATGATCCAGTTCCAGTCACTATCTGATTGGAACCATTTGAGAAACTCTAAGCCCAAACTTTTTTTTTTTTTTACTTTGCCGACTAAGGTCCGTCTAGTCAAGGCTCTGGTTTTTCCTGTGGTCATGTATGGATGTGAGAGTTGGACTGTGAAGAAGGCTGAGTGCCGAAGAATTGATGCTTTTGAACGGTGGTGTTGGAGAAGACTCCTGAGGGTCCCTTGGACTGCAAGGAGATCCAACCAGTCCATTCTGAAGGAGATCAGCCCTGGGATTTCTTTGGAAGGAATGATGCTAAAGCTGAAACTCCAATACTTTGGCCACCTCATGCGAAGAGTTGACTCACTGGAAAAGACTCTGATGCCTGGAGTGATTGGGGTCAGGAGGAGAAGGGGACGACAGAGGATGAGATGGCTGGATGGCATCACTGACTCGATGGACGTGAGTCTGAGTGAACTCCGGGAGTTGGTGATGGACAGGGAGGCTTGGCGTGCTGCGATTCATGGGGTCACAAAGAGTCAGACACGACTGAGCGACTGAACTGAACTGAAGCCCAAACCACTTATCCACAGTCCTTACCCACAGAAACTGTAAGAAATAACTAAAATGATTGGTGCTATTTTAAAAGTCACTACAAAAAATAAAAGAAAAAAAAAAAAATAAAAGTCACTACATTTTTTAGTGTTCTGTTACAATAATAAATAACTGGAATAGATATCTGGAAAACTGAAATGATAGATAGATAACTGGAATATCTAAACTGCCAACTGGCAGTCCTCTAGGTATCAGATGAAAGTGGTGTATGGCAAAACCAATACAATATTGTAAAGTAAAAAAAAAAAACAATAATAATAGGAAATCAGTTTTACAGGATGAGGTCATCCAAGAATTTCTAGTATCTAAATATATTAACACATTTAATATTGCATATATGTGAAATACAAGAATCTGTCTTAATTACAGCTTCTAACACAGCTTATAACTAAAAATAATCATCTTATTTATGTACTTTATTCTGAAACTACTATACAAAAATGAAGAAAATTACAGTGAACATTGGAGGTGATACTTCAAACATGCATTACACTCATCGTATGTTAACCAAGTAAATCAAACATGAAATTTAAAAATGAACTCACCCCCTTTCCTCCTGACTTTTGGTCAAATGGTACCATGGTGATTTGTTTGGAATCCCGTTGATATGTACAGTAATGCTTCACCCAGGAAGTTCCAAAGTGACCTGCAAAGTAATAGTCCCCATTAAACATCTCTACATGTCCACTGCATACTGGACAACACAGAACATGTAACTCACAGTGCTCACCTATCCTTAAACTGTTTCTAGGGGCAATATATTCTCCACACCAGCTAGACAACCACAGGCAGAAATCTGATCTCACACGCTGGAAGTGAAACTAACCCAGGACTTTTCCCAAGAACCAAGGAAGATTTTTTTCCCACTAAATGCTGCATCTGGTGGGTCTTAAAATACAATGGAAGTGGAGGTTCTCTGGGGAAATTAATTCATTTTCCCATCATCGATTTCCATCTGAAGCTTCCTTTCTCTCCCCTGACAGGAGTAAGATGACTGAATAAGAACATAGCAAGACTCCTCAAAATGCCTGTCACCGTCCCCATCTGGTGCGATGACTTCATGCTTCCCACACAGCTACGCTGTGATCATGTGCACAGATATACAGGGGTTCTGACCTGCTTTCAAACTGCTAATTTTTACTTCAGCAGAACTCAAGAAGATCTGAAAAGCAGACAAGGAAAACCCAGAGACACTAGACATGTTGGAACGGAAGTAACTATAAATACTCAAATGTAACCTAAGTGTTTGTCCCTCAAAATTATCCCTTGGGAAAGAGGCAGGTGCCCTGAAGACAAATCTTACAGTTTCTTATTTTATTGGTGCCTGCCCAATTACTTTATTTCAAACAAAGTACTATTAGGGGAAAAAGACATAATTGGCATTGTTAGCCTGCAAAGACCTCAATCAATATGAGTTCTGGATGCTTATAGAGATTGCATAGCAGATATGATTAAAAAAATAATGGTAACATGAAAAAAGGTTCAGCAGACACTTAATAGGTATTTTTCAGGGTATGAATACCCAGTGCAGGTGTTGGATATCACTTAATATACTTAAAAAGCAATGGAATGTTTATATTGGAGCATCAAGAACAAATGAAAACAGCAACTATTCTCATGTGTTTTTGTGGCTTAGAGAATAAATTCCAGTGATGGCACAAAGATTTCAAAAGTGCTGTATATGTAGCTTCTGCTTCTTACAAGCCTTAACAAGCTCATACCTGTAAGAATAAGGGACATAAAACTGTTGTCACAACTGATACTCCAACCTCAAATCCCATTACTACACCATTGTCACCAGGGAACAATTTTATGCCCAAGCAAATTTCTGAGCAACCACTACACAGAATAATCACTGTAAGTATTTTGTTTCATAGGAAACTTCTAGGAGTGAAGACATTTGACAATCCTAATCAACAGTGCCCAGATAGGAGACTCTAAGAAGAACTATCCATTAAAGAAAAACAATGCCCTGTCTTTAATCTCTAGTACTGCATGCATGAATTAAGTCTGGGAGTGCTACAGCCCAGCGCATAAATCTGAGTCATCACTGAAAACCCTATGTTAGCAGCACCGAGCATTTCTTTCATTGACGTCCTGTGGGCAAGTCAATGGCCCTTCTCCCTGGCTTGTAAAGTGAGCTTTTGTTTCTACTTTTCATAAAATTTAATTGTTGGAATGACAGGAGTTGAAGTGAAGAAGGAAAGGGCCCAAGTCATGGTAGTTTAGGCCTTGCTGAAACAAATCTCAAAAACAACTATTATTATGTCTACCAAAGGATATGACTATAAAGTCCTGTCAGTTAGACCTCTCCAAGGCCTCTAAGCCAAGGTTGTGGTATGTAAAGCTATACTGAGGGTACACAGGAACCTCAAGAGTAAAGTGACACCACGGAGAGAGGTGGCACCGCAGAGCCTATGAATTCCGGGTTGCAACAGGACTCTAGTTACACAGAAAACACAATATATCACTAGGCAATAGACAAGACCTTGTGGACAGCATCTTTTCCCTAGAAAGCTGAACTATAAAGTCATTCTCCTTTGACCAAATAAATGTTCCATGTCAGGCACTACTGGATATACCCCCAGCTCCTGAGAAAAAAGGCATGAGTACACCCACGCAGCTGGCTGGCCTGGCACTCACGTTTCTCCTGGACGTAGAGGTACCCTTCCATAGTGTAAGGACTGATGGTCTTGTGCTCGAGGGGATTCTCCTTCATCTTCTTCATCAGGGATTCCACTTCCGACCTGGTGCCTTCAAAGCGGTTTCTTGTCTAGGATGAAAGGAATTTTATCCAAATCAATGAAATGAAACCCTCTTTGTTTCTCCAGCACCTTCAGAGTATCAAGCTACAGAATCCTAGATCTAAAACCAAGTGAGAAATGTTCAGCTATCAAAAAACAAGGCAAATGTTCACTTTATTGAAGTATATTTTGGCCTGAAAGCCCTATCCAAGAATGACTCTCAAATTCTAGGGACCATCAAAATCACATGGGGAACCAGCAGGAAATGCAACTGACCAGTCCTCACCTCCAAAGATAAACTCACCACCTCTCAACCCAGAAACGTGCGTTTCTAGCAAGCGTCCCAGCAACTCTGAGGCAGAGGGCCCACAGCAAGACAAGCCCTCCACCAGACTCTAGGACAGAGATGCTCTCACCCTGGCTGTTTGCTGACAGTTTGCTCCTCAAATGCAGCTGTTTCACGTAAGGTTCCCGCTCCCCCAGGACAGCCTGCACCAGCACACAGGGAAGCCCAGGGACCATCGCAGCTCCAGGGGACCTGTGGCATCAGCTGAGGCCTCACAACTTCTCCCTCTGCAGGGCCTGCTGCCCTCAATTCTCTCACAGGTGTTTTTGCCCACACTGCCTCCTAGGAACCTGCTCTGTGTAAATCTCTGCTTCAGAGACTGTCTTCTGAGAAACCCAGCCCAACGGGAGGCCATACTTCGTGAAAGCTCATCCAAGACCCTGCAACTTCCTGTTCTCAGAGGCACCACAGGGAACAATGAGAGCTCAGGCTTCCAAAAGCATACAGTCCAACCCACTCGGACGCACCTGGGTTTATTTGGACACAGGATCACCCAGAGACAAAGTGCAGACTAATGTGATCACATTAGGGAAAAAAGGGGTTTAGTCCCAGTGAGACTGATCAGAGGCCTAAGCCGGATTCCATGCACCCAAAGGTCCTACTGCTTACAATCTGGGAAAGGAGATTGGGAGTAAGGTGCACTGACTTGGATTTCCTCACCAAGAGTTGAACAAGAGCACATCCTTTGAGCTGGAGGCCAGCATGTGTTCCCCACCCCCTACTTCTGAATACACAGTCTAGTGTTTCAAGTGGCCAGGCAGCTGGATGCACAGAAGGGAGGCCGGGCAGGGTTGGGTGGGGCTGGGACTTCCACTGCCAAAGGAAATCCTGATGCTGGTGCTACAGATTTAAAACATAATCAGCAGCAGCACTTCCGCGAACAGAAATAACGGAGCTTTGAAATAACGGAGGTGAGGATGAGCTCTGGGACCACCAAGCACCCTGGAGATGACTGCCCTCTGCTGCCCTTTGAACCCAAGCAAGACCCATCCTCCCCATCTGCATTCCCACCCATTTATGCAATCTCTATGCAACCAAATTTATGCAATCTCTATGCAATCTCTATTTTGTGTCTTCCCTCCCTTAACAAGGGAAAGGAAGCCCATCCCCTCGCCCACTCACGTTCTGAATGCTGATAGTCAACTGTGTCTTGAAGTCATTGAAGTCCTTGGCCAGTTCATAACCATGGTGATAGAAAGTGAAGAGTCCTTGTAGGAATGCCAGCAGCTGTAAAGGGAAGACCTCACATAAGCAGGTTCAAGAGGTATTATGGAGTTGTATCTGA
Organism: Redunca redunca; assembly: GCA_006410935.1. Taxonomy (NCBI): domain Eukaryota; kingdom Metazoa; phylum Chordata; class Mammalia; order Artiodactyla; family Bovidae; genus Redunca; species Redunca redunca. The sequence continues at coordinate 11,502 of SJYQ01010446.1, read as the reverse complement.
GTTCCCGGCCCTGGTTTGAACATAATGTAATGACAAGGTAATAATAATGACTATCATTTACTGAGCTCTTCTTACATGCCAGGCACTTGGGACTTCATATGCCCCATTTCACTGAACAGTCCTAACAGTAGGATTCATTTCATAGGTTGTTATCTCCATTTTAACAATAAGGAAGCAGATTCAGAGAGGTTAAGTAACTTGCCCCAAAACACACAGTATAGCAGCTAGGATTTGAAACCAGGTCTCCTTGGCACCAACACTCAAGCTCATATCCTGTGAGCCTCATCACCTAAGAAAATCACTTCTTCAGAAACTGAAGACGAGGGGTCCCACTCAGTCTCCTTCTATTAAATTCATTGCATCAGGTTATCATGCAAAAGGATGTGGTTATACTGATAACCGACAAAGAAGAGAGAAAAGGAAGCTGGTGTGTCCTGAGTCTGCAGCCTAACAGGCGAAGTCAAATCAAAGAAAATCATCAAGATTAGACTCCAGTTCAAGTGTGTTTCTGCACTTGCCATAAATTATCCAAAAGTCAACTCTGGATCCCTTTATTAAAATAATCTCGTGTTCCCACATTTTCAGTTAAGATGGTTTCCCTAAATTCTCATTTAAAGTGCCTTGGGCTAAAAGGTAAGGGCATTCCTTGTTTAGTTTTGTCTTTAGTGAAGAGTGAAAACATCTGTTCACCATGATTCTCGCAACAGGTCTTCATATACTTAAAACCACTGATGTCCCCACCCTGAGCCCCTGCCAGCCTTCACGTCTCCAAGCTAAATAATCGAGTGTCCTGTTGTCTCTCCTCTCAGCATATGGAACCTCATTGTTATGCTTCCTGGCCCCTCCCAAGCTCTACATATCCTGCCTCGGGCCCATATCGCAAGCTGAAAGGATTATAATTAAAGCCTGAACAGGGTTTAGAATAACCAGGACCTCAACTTTATCACAAGCTCAATTCTACTACATTTGGAGACCAGCCCCAATCTAACATGAACTTCTCGAAGCTGACTCACATCGTTTGAGTTGTTCCCTCAGACCTGCCTCAAACACATTATATCAAGACACAGACGCATCACTTTATACTATTGTATTTAATCTTATAGTCCTTAAATGAACACACCTTTACTTATTAAACACAATCTCACTTTGTTTCACCTAACTCTCCCTTTCTGAGATGCAGCCTTAACGATGAAAGTAAAGGAGACGATTACACTTTGCCTGTGGCAGGAATGGTAAACACCAGGGTGTATACTGACCTGTCTTCAGGCAACGCCACATGTCCAGCCCACTTTATCAAAGAGCTTTACACTGGAAATTCAGACAAGGCCCAGCTCATAACAACATGGTCCCTTGACTTCCTGTTGCCATTGTCCCTGGAGCATCTGTTCCCTTACATCTTCACAGGAGGTAAGCAACGGGCATTGCTGGGTCCTCTGGCTAGAAACACATCTAGGGGCACCATTAATGGCACCCCACTCCAGTACTCTTGCCTGGAAAATCCCATGGACAGAGGAGCCTGGTAGGCTGCGCTCCATGGGGTCGCTAAGAGTCAGACACGACTGAGCGACTTCACTTTCACTTTTCACTTTCATGCATTGGAGAAGGAAATGGCAACCCACTCCAGTGTTCTTGCCTGGAGAATCCCAGGGACGGGGGAGCCTGGTGGGCTGCCGTCTCTGGGGTTGCACAGACTGAAGCGACTTAGCAGCAGCAACAGCAGCAACCTAAATTAAGGAACAGGGGGTAAGCCACAGAGAGTCACCAAGGGCTAACAATGAATTCTTTTCCTCAAGATGACCATAGTCTCTGGACGTCCTCTATGTAAAACCCATTTCTGTGAAGGAGGCCCATACTTTTTCTTCTAAACAGCTCCAGTAACGGAGAAGAAGGGGCTCTTGTGCCAAAGCTAGTGCCAGTGTTCACAAGGACAAATGTCCTTCCTTGTCTCTTCCTTCCCTGTTGTCCTTGAATGCTGCTGCTCATCAACTTTTCCAGGGCACAGAATCACCCTCTACTGGAGAGTAATGCAGAAGACAAGCAACTGATGCTCAGGATATTCCTATTAACTCTGAGTTACCCTTCACTTACAATCAACAGGGCCTCTCTTAGGGTAATTATCTCAAACAGCTCACTAAGATGTCACCTGCATGTACACACAAGCACTCCAAAGGCAGAGGGCTGCTGATATTTACTTTGGTTTTCCCTTCCTTTGGTATCATGCCTGGTTGTCCATTTTTCTACAGGAAATGATGCCTTAAATATTGTTATCTTTGGACCACTTCCCTTCCTTCTCCCCTCACAGCATCTTTCCTCTCCTCCCCGACCTCCCACACACTGTATGCATCTCTGAACCTATGACCCATGGGAAATGAAAGTCCACTGCTCAGTAGTGGGCAAGGCCCACAGAAAGACTCCAAAGAAGAAAGGATCTGTCCGCTTCAAAGACATGCTTCTCCTCACACAGAGAGAAGTGCTGCTGTGGCCTCACCTGGTTATTAGGTAAGAGAAGCCGCATGTGCACCCAGGCTCCTCCCTGGACACCAGACATACCACCACAGCACCACAAAGGAAATGCCAAAGAGAGACCTTACCACTCTCCCCCGTCCCTTTTTCCCCATCCTTGTTTTCCTCTGAGAATTACTGTAAGAAAAAATCTATTTTTATTACCTAGCTGATTACATAGATTAAAAAAAAAAATGAACAAAAACCTAACTGCTTTATCAGCAATGGTTGCATCATTTTGGACTCTGTGATAAATTTAAGTTGTTTCCATTCATAGAACAGAGCTACTGTTTGGGGTTGAATTTTGCCCCCTATACCCAAAAGATATGAAGTCTGAACCCCCAGATTTCAGAATGTGATTTTCTGTAGAAATAGGATCTGTACAGTAGTAATAAAGTGAAAATGAATCAATTAGGCCCTAATCAAAAATGAGTGGTGTTCTGAAAAACTGGGGGTGCAGGGGGTAGAGTTTGGACATAGTAACAAACACAGAGAGAAGACAGACGTGTGAGGATGAGGAACTTAAGTGACTTGTCTATAAAGCAAGGAATGCCAAACACTGCCGGGAAAGCACCAGAAGCCAGGAAGAGGAAAGGAGGGAGTTCTCTAAAGGTTTCAGGCGGAGCAGGGCCCTGCTGACCTGGATCTCAGACGTCTATAGCCTCTAGAACTATGAGTCAGTACACTTTTGCTGTTCTGAGGCCCTCAGTTTGTGGTACTTTGTTACAGAAACCATAGCAGAAAAATACAGCTACTAAGAACCATTCATGCACACAGTGAAGAGAAGGGCTGCCGGCAGAGAGATGAAAAGCTGGGCTGGGGGAGCCAAGTAACTCCCTGTAACTCATCCTTAACCTATTAGCACACTGGGCCACAGCGAAGACCGAGGTCATCTATGCAGCTGATTCAGCACAGGAGTGCTGGCGGGGCCACTCAGCAAGAGAGACAGATGCAGGCCGATGTATCGGGAGAGACACTGAGCTGATGGGGTCGCGACCGGATGCCACTGACCGAAGAGAAAGAAGGACAGCCTGCAATGGGGCGAGAGCTGTGAGAAAGGACGGAAAGGCAGAGCACTGAGAAATACCCAGGAGGTGGAACCCAGAGGCTGCAGAACCTGGCAAACGTGAGCTCTCGGCAGCACAGGTGACCGCCAGTTATGAAGACTCAGGGAACAGACGGAACTAGGCTTTACCTTCGGGAAGCCATTAAGTCATTATCTATGATCCCAATCTCAGAACATTTAGTATCTCAACAATAAAATTAAGGTTTCCAGGGCACAAAAAAATAGAGGGTTTAGATCCCAGAAGTCTGACTTTTCTTCCTTGGCATACTTTTTGTTTTTCTAAAGGTAGGTAACATCTTGGTACTTGAAGTTACTTTTTTTTTTTAAAGTTCATAAGTCCAACACATTTATTGAGCTCTCCTCTCTTCCCCTGAACATCTCTTATTTATCCTTCAGGATTCAATCTAAACTAACCTTTTTTTTTTTAACTTTACAATACTGTATTGGTTTTGCCATTCATCAACATGAATCCGCCACAGGTGTACATAAGTTCCCACTCCTGAACCACCAATGAACATAGCTGATGTGCATGGAGGTTCCCTGAACGGCTGCAAGATTCCCTTGACTGAAACCAACTCAACACATGAACACTTATACCAGGCACCCCAACAATTTAGTTCAATTGATTTTTTGTTGGTTTCCTTTCCACCTGCAAATAGTCAAATGCTGTTTCAAATAGAAATTAAGAGTCAGACCATTACAGCTCTGCCATTTACTAGGTGTGACCTTGCAGAAGTAAATAAACATGCTTCAATTTCTTTATCTGAAAACAAAAACAGGACCTACCCTCAAATAATAATTGAATGACATAATGTGGCAAAGCACTTATTAGTTACACAAAACATAACAGAGTTTCAGCTGATATCAAGTGTTATGTTCTTCTGTACAATCTAGGCCAGTAGCTTAAACTTTAATGTGCAGCAGAATCACCTGGAAGGCTTACAGAAGTATAGATGACTGGATCCCACTCCCAAATTTCAGGTATGGGGTAGAGCTTGAGAAGTTGTATTTCTAAGACTTTGAGAACTACTAATCCAGTCAGTAGCTTTTCTGCTATATGACTCTCTTCTGCCTACTCACAGCTCCAGCCACTCACCTGCTTGTCTACTAGTATCCTCAGAAACAAGAATTTCTGTGGAAAAGTGAAGGTTACATATCTATATCCAACCTCTCAGCCAACTCATTTTTTAAAAATATTTATTTAATATTTAAAAAATATTGGATATTAGTTGTGACATGCGGAATCTTAGTTGAAGTACGTAGGACCTCTAGTTGTGGTAGGTGGAATGTAGTTCCCTGACCAGGGATCAGACTCAGGCGCCCTGCATTGGGAGTGCAGTCTTGGCCACCGGCCACTGGACCACTGGCCACTCAGCCAGTTCTAACACAAGACCAGACCTTTTTTCATTAGCTTTCCAGTGCCTCATTTTATGAACTCAAAAACATCTGCAATCCACAATGGTTTTCTACTTTTTAAACCCCTCTGTCCATCCTGTCCAACCTGGCTCTCACCTGCATGCAACTTTGGCTAGCTCGTTACTATACATGTTGCTTCCCCAAGGAGGCTGTGAGCTCCTCAGACAGAGGAGCTGGGTTGTCAGTATTTTCTATGTATTCAGAAAAAAAAATGCTTTTAGATTTATCAAGACTGTATTAAACCAAGCAGACCCTGTTAACACTGCCATTTGACTCATTCACTCATTTAAGAAGACACTGGATGGCCAGGGGTCATCTGACCCTCTGCCTCAGAATTAAAAAAAAAAAAAAAAAAAACTGTTAACTGGGTCCTAATAAGCAACTATATAATAACTGGGTGTTAATTAGGTTAGCACTTTCCTGGTGGCTCATAAAGAATCCACCTGCAATGCAGGATATGCAGGTTCAATTCCTGGGTGGGGAAGATCCACTGGAAAAGGGCATAGCAACCCATTCCAGTATTCTTGGCCTGGAGGATCCCATGGACTGAGGAGCCTGGTGGGTTATGGTCCACAGGGTCGCAAAAAGTCAGACACAACTGAAGTGACTGAGCACACACACACCCAATTAGGTTAGCTCTATTCTAAGCATCTTACCTGAATAAGCTCAGATAATCTTCCTAACATCTTTATAAATGGGATTGTTGTACCTGTTTTGCAGATGAGAAAACTGAGGCTCACAAAATAACTTCCCAAGAACACGCACCTGGAATATGACTGAGCCGAGATTTAAAAGCAGGCAATCTGGTTCTAGAGCCCTTGGCAATGATGCTATACTGCCTCTCAAAAAGCTCAAGACACTGATATATTACAGTAGAATGCCAGGAAACAGAAAGGTAAATCCTTACAGATTTCTTTTTAAAAAGAGGAGAAAGAAAGGGAGGAGGAGGAGGAAAGCTCACATAGATGAACAGAGTCATCCAGCCGACACCAGCCTAGTCTAGATGAACCCCACAGATGTGTGAGAAACATCTACTGTTATATAAGGTTTTATGGTTATTAGTTACCCAACAAAAGCTAACAGATACAGTACCTGATTTACTATATGGAGAAATCAAAATGAACAAGGAAAAACACCTCCAAAAAATGGGATGGGTCAATTAAAATGCAACTCATCAAAATCAGGAATTTATTAAATAACATCAATTAATCTGTACATAAAGGTTATTAGAATCATACTGCTGTTTTTCTATAGAAATTCTAGCAAAAGCAAGTAAAACTGCCAAAGGCTAATTCTTCATGACAGCATTTGAATTCCTGCCCCAACCATGAGAGATAAGACTGTAATTGAATGGCTGGTTTTAACACCTCTGGGCCCCAAGCAGGGAAATCAACAAGCTTGCTTTCTCTGACAGATGGTTTCCCCATCTCACAGATCCTGCAGAAAGACAGGGATTTTGAGATCTTGGTAGAGATCACTGCTAGAAAGGAAGATATCTCTAAAATTTCCAACATTCAAGTAAGATTGAGGTAATTAACAATTCTGAAGAATTTGCCAGATGACATGGCTGGGAGGAGATCCCAAGAACAGAACAGTTTCAGCAAAGTAAAAGACAGAAGCATCAGATTCCAAGACCAGAGTCTTAAAATCACCTGCCAGTCCTACACACCTAAAAAAGGACCCCCAAAGTTTATAAATTAGAAAGGGGGCACAAAACACTCTTGAGCAAAAAGGGAGGTCATTTTCTTTCAGTTTCTTATAGTTTTATTATTTACTAAAGAAAATCACTCTTTCTTAAATTTAGGTAATCTTATTTGTAAAGAGACTCAAGGCTCGGGTCAAAATCAGAGGCTGCATCTGGCTGAAATGTTCAAGATCTGCAAGTCTTAAATTGAGGCCCATGTGCTCATTTGGTGTTTCCATGGGTTCTGAACACTCATGCCACAGCAGGGTAATGCAGTACCACGTCTCCACAAAGCCACAACCACACGGGGTCGCCGAGGCTATGGCTAGACTTGTTCCCACACTGCAGCCCTACGCGGCCACTGGGACGTTCCCCCCAAGTCCAAATCCCATCACAGTCCCTTCAGGGCAGTCTCCATGCCTGTTGGTTATAACAAACCTAGAGTGAGACACTGCTTTCTATCCCATCTTTTTAATACATGCCTGGGATAAGAAGGGGCTTTGAACTTAGCGGGCAAAAAGAGAAAGGTTTCCTTGGGTTACTGCTATCTTTGGGTTATTTGAGGGAGAGAGGAAGCGGGGGCGGGGGTGGGGGCTCTGGGGCAGGCAGAGGAAGGAGAAAAGGTAACGGGTCATCACTATTGTTTGGCAAAATGAAAACCCCTCCCCTCCCTTACTCCGACTTGGAAATGAACCAACCCAACCCAACATAGATGAGGGAACACTCTACTGTTGCTGAACATTCTACTTCCATGTCTATGGTTGCACCGGGAAGAATCCAGGGTAGCCAGATGACAGCACTGTTACTGGCAGAAGGCACAGCATCAGGGCTGGTCAGTCTCTTCATTAACAACTTAGGGCATTTCATCATCTAGGTAACTGGAAGGAGGGGTAGGGATGAAAGTCTGGGTACACGGCAAAACCCTGAGCATCTACTTACAGGCTCCACGAACTCAAACATCTTCCTCTCTTGGACTTCCTGCACCTTGAAGACATACTCCAGGGATACTTCATAGAAATGCTGCCGGACCAGGTCCACTTGGCTGTCTGCCTACAAGCAAGATGGGATTTCAGAGAAAAAGCAGGTCACTATCTGAGGAGAGGATTCAGTAAGCAGCTCCCCACACCTACCGCCATTCCTCGCCAAGAAAAGATCTCCGGAGATGGTTTCTAAAAACAAATCCAGTAGCATGAAGCAGAAATCAGAATAATGTTCATGGTTACCTGAGCGCTAAGTTTGGGCCAGGCACCATGCCCATAGCTGTACGTCATTATCGTATTCAATGCTCATAAATTTTAGTTATTTAACCCTCATTATAATCCTAAAAGGACTTCGCTGGTGGCTCAGACGGTAAAGCGTCTGTCTACAATGCGGGAGACCTGGGTCGGGAAGATCCCCTGGAGAAGGAAATGGCAATCCACTCCAGTACTATTGCCTGGAAAATCCCATGGACAGAGGACTGGTAGGTTACAGTCCATGGGGTAGCAAACAGTTGGACATGACTGAGCAACTTCACTTCACTTCATAATCCTAAAAAGAAGACAGCATCCTTACCCTTAACTTACAGGAAGTAAATGAAATCAGCTAACATTAACGAACATGACAGAGTTGGGACAAGACAGAGCTGGGACTTCTGTCCTGGCTGCTCTTTCTCCAAGACTGCTGTACATCCTTAAACCTCTAGACTCTACCACCTTCCTACAGTGGGGCAGACCTACGTTCCATGAAAGACAGAATTTTAAAGAGAAAAAGAAAACGTGCAGGACCATCCTCATCCAATCCACCCTAATGAACAAAACAGGCTGATAGGGGACAGGAGACCTCAGAACAGAACATTTTCACTCATCCCAAACACTTTCTTTGGACAAGGATGAGCTACTAGTTTACAGTGTAATTGGGCTTCCCTGGTGGCTCAGTAGTAAAGAATCCACATACCTCTGCAGGAGACCTGGGTTCCATTCCTGGGACAGGAAAAATCCCCTGGAGAAGGAAATGGCAACCTGCTCCAGTATTCTTGCCTGGGAAATCCCATGGACAGAGGAGGCTGGCGAGCTACAGGCCATGGGGTCACAAAACAGTCAGATACACTTACACTAGCAGTTGGATTTGTCAAGTCCCTGCAGTCCTTGGTTTCTCGAAGGGCAAATCCAACACACTTACACCAGGGACCCACCTACTTCCCCCGACTCCCCCCAAATCCTGGACGAACAACAACAGCAAAGCAGAGTAATTACATTGCTCCCTCAAAGCCTCACCTCCCACTCTTGCAGGTCGTGAGACCTAGAAAGACCTACACCTGGGTACAAGTAGGCAGCGGTCTGGGATCCAGAACCCAGGGGAGAAAATGACTGTATGGAGCAGCAAGAAGCTGTGCTGAGAAGTGCCTCAACCTCCACTACAGAGCTCTTACACTCTCAACAGTGTGGCGGAAGTCAATTCACTCTTTCCAAACAGATAACACTGAAGGCACATTTCAATGACAAAAGAAAAATATGATTTTTTAAAAAACAAAAATGGATATCCTGCTAATAGGAAACAAAACACTTTTCTTTAGAAATAAAGGTGTCAGGTATCATGCGATAACATACTTTACAAAGACAAAGCTCCCAAAGGAGTATTTCTTTCAGCGTCCCTTTGTCAAGATTCCTGCAGAGCAAACCTGGGACAGACCTTTCACTTCATTAGGTATTGCTAACATATGGTATTGCTAACCTTGTATCTTAAGGATTTGGCAAATTGTTCATTCGTTCATTGGGGTGCACAGCTTAATGAGGAAAAGAGATAAATGATCATGTAAATTAAAAAAAAAAGTTACAAACTCTGGAAAAGGACGAGGTGCTATGAAACAATCCAGAAGATCCATCCAAGTCTCCTACTAGTGACTTCCTCCCAGGGCAACTTCCATATTAATACAGAGAAGGAACCAGCTCCCTAAGTTTAAGTGCTGCACAAATCAATATAAAGAGCTAACCCTGCGGGCGTTTTTACCTAAGCCTCCAAGCAGGAGAGCTGATGTCTGAGCACTGACCGAGCTTTACTTAGAGGAGAGTTCAAAAAGTGCCGTACTAACCCCTTCTCCAGAGTGGCCAGCAAGTGTCTGCACACTTCCACCTGGGCTCCTGCCAGCTAAGGCCTGTCTGTAAGTCCCCGAAGTTCTTGATTTCCCTAGTGCAAATCCAACACCTTTAAACCTAGCGACACATCTACTTCCCCTGACTTTCCCCACAACCTGAATACATCCTTGGGCTGGCCAAGTGAGACTGCAGCAGAAAAAAGGGCCCTTCTGGAAAGCCGCAAGTTAGGCCAGGCTGGAGGAGCCAGGAGGAAAGTCCTCTGAGAAGAGTAGAGCCCAGCATCAGTGAGAGTGCCAGGAGAGCAATCGCTTGGGTGGGAATTGCAGTTCCATCATTTTCTAGCCGGTGGGACCTGCTACAGCCACTTATCCTCTCTGGGTCTCTTCCCCGAACCTGGAGACTAGGGCTGGTATGACTTGCTCTTGCTCTGAGCAGAGCTGTTTAGAAGAGAAAATGAGTTAAAGGACGTGAACAATTTGAAAACCAGGATGTGTTCCATGTACACTGAATTACCACTAGGGAAGTGGAAGCAGATGGGCTCCAATCCCTGCTCCTACCCTAAACCAGCCACACCTTCTTGGGCAGTGCCAGTCCTCTCCTCACTGGTCTCTCTGCTTTCTTTCTCTGCCTCCACAATCCAATCTCTATCCAGCAGCTGGAACGCTTTTCCTAAAATCTCCATCAGATACTTTCACAGCTCCTTCGATGCCTTCCCCTGGCCCCTACTATGGTCTGAAGACCCTGAGGGGCCAGCCCATTCCTCTCTCTCTCCCTCAATCCCTCCCTCTCCTGCGCCAACGGGGACTTCTAGCCACCCTCCAACACTCCAAACTCTTTCTTTCCATGCAACCTCTGCACTTGTTCCATCTGCCTGAAAACCCCTCTCCCTAGAGAGAAGTTCGATTTTTTTGAACTTTAATGCATACGGAGAAATACCTTTTGCACATGACTCAATAAACATACATATATAATTAGATGCAACACACTTTCATCTTTTTCACTCTATTCCAGCCTACTCTACTCTATTTCATGATCCAATAACTCAGACCTTATGACACATGCACAATTTAAAGAACACTGTCCTAGCTTTTAACCCATGTTGCTCCTTTTTCTTCCCTTGGTCTCAATTCAAATGTCCCCTCTTTAGAGAAGCCTGCGTTGACATTATTTTAGGAAGGTTACCCCGAAGACTCTATATCCTATCTCCCAATTTATTTCCTTATCACTACATGAAATTTTTATTTATTCTTCTCTTTTTTCATGTTCTGCCTAGTAGAATATAAAGTCAATGAAAGTAAAGACCTTTTTCCACTTTTCCATTTCAGATCCCAGAAAGGGGCCTGGCCCATAGCAAACATTCAACTTGATGCTTGAGGAACAAAAGAATTGATCTCTATGTGAACACCAGTGACCCAGCATTGAGAAGAGAAGTAAAACAGAATGCATTTCCAATGGAAAAGGGAAAAAAAAAATCCCAAGTGGAATGGTATGCTTCTCCTGCCAATGACCCTCTTATCTGGGCCACTGAATTCACCCACATCCTTAGCCGCTGCTACAGTGGAATGAGAAGCCAGATTCCAACCCCTGAGCAGGCAGCTCTCCTGTTACTAGAGAAGCCCTCAATCTACCAGCTTGTCTAAGACCTACCAACCACTCTGTGCTTCCGGGAAAAGAGACATTCTCCTAGACTGTAAGTTCCGATCCCATCACTTCATGGGAAATAGATGGGGAAACAGGGGAAACAGTGTCAGACTTTATTT
>SJYQ01010445.1:93046-113347 GCA_006410935.1 Redunca redunca | reverse complement strand
GATGAACAAGGGAGTCCTCTCCCACTTATGTCCTTAAGACTAAAATAAGTCAAAGTTTTAAACATGGAATCTTAAAGCAAGTTGGCACCTGAGAAGTGAGCCTGCAGGGTCCCATTCTGTTGCAGGAGCCATGCCACTGAGCAGAGATGAACAGGGTAAGTTTTCAGCCCTGCAGTCTGCCCTAGCATCTCAGTACCCCTCCACTAGAGAGAAGCAGCATTCCTCAGCTCCAAGGTTTTCTCAGGCCCTTGCAGGACAGGACTCAACTTTGCTGAATCCTTCTCTAATGTAGGACTGATGGGAGGTTGATGGGTGGATGGAAGGAACATCAGAGTTCCCCAGAAAGGACTGGATTGGGTGCATGTGTGACGGGGCTCAAAGTGACCCACTGGGCAACCTAGCTTCTACTGAAGCACTGAACTGCCAACTGCTGTGGGAGGGGTCGGTGGCCATGAAGACGGTTTGGGGAAACTTGGAGAGGGCTTAAAACAATCCTTGTCATACTCACGTGAAGGTTATATATTAATAACTGACAGAGGGATACTCACGTAGTAATCACATTTCCTTTAAAAAGAAAGCTACGCTGATTCTAAATCCTTAACCATTTCATCTTTTATATTTTTAACGAAGCTCTTCAATAGCAAAGGTCATAATTGTGGGAAATTTGAAAAAATTCATGTCAATGTATCATTAAGGCAGAACTTTCTTCATTATTTAATGGAATTGGGGAACTTTTTATTAAAAATGCAAGACTCCCATGCTGTTTGGGAGCTGAGTATTATACATGAAATAAGAATGAATTATTAAAATCAATGCATGTTCATTTTAGTTATTACTAAACATGTTTTAAGTAATTTTAAAGGGCATTTTTACTGTCTCCTTACAGACCTGATTAGGCCTTTGTCGGCTTGTGGGTTGTTATTTAGTTGATTATATCATACTTAGTTTCTCTGGAGCGGGAGAGAGTTTTTAGGGGGACGGAATGTTGTCCAGCCTTGGGGGTGCCTGACATCATCAATTGCAGCAGGAGAAACCACCATTCAGGGAAGGAGAGACAAGGAATCTTACGTGATTTTAATGAATGAATGCTTTCTGTTTCAAATTCACGATGCTTATAACTCATTAATTCTGTGCCTCTTTTTTTGCATAATTTAAAAACAAATTTATTTTTTGTTATGTGATAAATAATGCCAGGATCAATTTTAAATTGATACAGGATATGTATAGATATTCATTATCTGAAATGCGTAAAGAATTTGCCTGCAATGCAGGAGACCTGGGTTTGATCCCTGGTTTGGGAAGATCCCCTGGAGAAGGAAATGACTACCCAAACCAGTATTTTTGCTTGGAGAATTCTGTGGACAGAGGAGCCCGGCCAGCTGCAGTCTTTGGGATTGCAGAGTCAGACACGACTGAGCAACACACACACACATAACAGGTTAGAAATGAAAACTTAATTTCCACAAACACTGCTCTGCCCTTACTTTTATGTAAAATGAGTAGCTGAAGCTACCAGGGGCCTGGCAGCCTTTAGCCATCAACTTCACAACCATTCCAACAGCAATCATGGCCCAGAGATTAGAAATGGAGGCAGAGAAAAATGAAGTTTCCTCCCTCATTTAAATAAGAGCGCCCGCCACAGAGCAGAGATGAAGAGCTCCACCTTCCAGGCCTGGCACTGCAGAAACTAGCTCTTCGACCTTTTGAATGGGACCTTCTACCCACTTTCTCATCAGTAAAATATGGAGCTGGATCAGATTACGAAGATGCTGTCTTGCCACAAGATGCTACAGTCCTCCACTTTTTCCAGTGACTTTATTTCACTGGAACTTTTGGGAGGAGAATGTGCTGTTTTATTTGTTTAACTTCATGGGCTAAATTAATTTGGTGTTGATCCTAACTTTGCCGTTTACTAGCAAGGTGGCGTTGGGCAGGTTCCTTTACATACTGGTCTGTTTCCTCATGCTAAAATGGGGACATGCTATCTCCATAGGTTTTATTTCTTTTGTAAGGGAACGCTGTAAACACATTGATTCAAAGCACATGGGTCAAGAAATGTTAGCCTCTGTCTTGTTTTTGAGTCATTCATCCTCTTGTTTATTTGTATATTTAATTTTGTATCTTTTTGCAGGAATAAAGGTGTGGCAGTTTTATTTTCTGAGCTTCCCTGAGAGCTCAGTTGGTAAAGAATCTGCCTGCAAGGCAGGAGACCCTGGTTTGATTCCTGGGTTGGGAAGATCTGCTGGAGAAGGGAAAAGTTACCTACTCCAGTATTCTGGCCTGGAGAATTCCATGGACTGTATAGTCCATGGGGTCACAAAGAGTCAGACATGACTGAGTGACTTTCACTTTATTTTCTATTAGCTTTTATTTAGCATTGGGATAACAGTGGTGGCTTTTAAAATTTTATTGCAAAAATGCACTAAAAAAAATGCCTTTTCTTGGAATGGGGACAGAAATATACCATTCCTTCTATATCTAAGAAATTATACTTAAGGCAGCTATTTGATTAGAATTTATTGGGAATTGTTTGAAAGTCATATTGGTAGAAGTAAATACACAGTTACAGGTGGAATGTATGTCTTACATGATTGGTTTCCTTATGGAAAGAAGTTCTAGGTAAAACAGTGCTGTGGATGGCTGGGCAGGCCGGAGTCACTGGGGTCGGTAATCCAGCTTTATCAACAGCTCTTTTAAAGGTTTAGTGGCCATTTTAAAGTGTACAAAAATTACTGCATGATTACAACATATATCTGTGCTTTAATCCAGGTGTTTTGGACCCAGATGTCTGTAGCATGTGACAGAGAAGTCCTTTGAGTGAAGTGAGGCAAGACAATGGGAAGTGGTGATGACTGTGGCCTCGAGAGTACACTCTCTCCACAAATGCCCGGAGCCTGTGCTGCTCAACTCCGTGCAGTCGTTGCTGTGTGTGAACTCAAGCTCTGTGTTGCCAGATCTTCACATTTTTCAAGATCCAGAAATCCAGGCTCTGTCTGAAAATTCCTGATTTTAAACATTGTGCAGACCAAACAAAAGCACGGCTGCTCTGCTGATCTGGCCCACGGGCTGCGAGTGTCCACTCCCTACTTTCTAGATCGGCAAGAACCAGACTCCTATCCTAAATGGCAGCTCATCCCTTCAGCACAAAACAAAGCAGAAAACTTCTCTTTTGATAGAGAAAATGGGCACAGGCTGTCTGGGGAGCTATGTGTGAATTTCTTCAAAGACCCTTTCCCGAGTACCCTCCTGGCTTTTTTTTTTTTTTTCACTGTGGACCATTTTTGAAAGTCTTTATTGAATTTGTTAATATTGCTTCTGTTTTATGTTTTGGTGTTTTGGCCATGAAACATATGGGGTCTTAGCTCCCTGACCAGGGATTAAACTCTCACCCCCTGCATTAAGGGATGAAGTCTCAACCCCTATACTGCCAGGGAAGTCCCCTGTGGCTTGTTCTTTATACTGGAAAGGGGTACAGAGTCTCAGCCCTAAAGGGCAGCCCAAATACCGCCTGTTAGAGATATGAGGTACTTTGTTTTCTGGAGAAATTTGCCTTATGTGACAAAATACCTGAATCACTCCTCTTTTCAGATGAATCCTTCAGCAAAAATATTTCTGGGAGTTCTTTTAGGAACTGTTGTTAAATTGGTAGCGATTCCTCAGGGGAGTATGACCCCTCCACTACAGTTTACAACTGACTCATTTAAGGACAAAGATGTTAGCGGATGTGTGTACTACAGGGTTATATCACACATGGTTCAAAGTTCCAGGAATAACTTGTATTTCAGTAAAACAATCTGCCCTATTGTGTCAGGTATACTCAAGCATGTCTAGGTAGTGGTTTGCAGTCATTGCAGACTGCTGCTGCTGCTAAGTCACTTTAGTCGTGTCCAACTCTGTGCGACCCCATGGATGGCAGCCCACCAGGCTCCCCCGTCCCTGGGATTCTCCAGGCAAGAACACTGGAGTGGGCTGCCATTTCCTTCTCCAACGCATGAAAGTGAAAAGTGAAAGTGAAGTCACTCAGTCGTGTCCGACTCAGCGACCTCATGGACTGCAGCCTACCAGGCTCCTCCATCTATGGAATTTGCCAGGCAAGAGCCCTGGAGTGGGGTGCCTTCTCCACAATGCAGACTAGGGGACCAAGAAAACAGAAGTCTGTGTTTCTCTCCTTAAGGGGAGAGAGAGATGGAGACAGACTGACCCACTGTCCTGGTTTGCTGGGGAATTGAGAGTGATTCCTGGAAGTGGGACTTTCAGTGCTACAACCAGGAAAGTCCCAGGCAAGCTGGGAGAAGTTTGTCTCCCTAGAAACCATATCCTCTCTACTTGGACACCCAGCTGAATCGTACCTCCCAGCCCTTTGAAATTTGGTGCAACCTGGAACTCAGTTTTAGCCAATGGATTGAGAGCTGAAGTGATGAACACTTGGCCATAAGAAAACCAATCTGAGGACTTTGCTGTTGGTCCAGTGGTTAAGATTAGGCACTTCCACGGCAAGGAGTACAGGTCCGATTCCGGGTCGGGGCATTAAGATCCTGTGTGATGTGCCATTAAAAAGAAATCCACAATCTGCCATGCTTGTTCCACTGACCCACTGGGGAAGACCTGGGGCTCTTGGGTGTGACAGAGCCTCTGTCAGCCTGGGTGTGTGGATGACTGAGTGTCCTCCCCCACTAATCTGGAACCAGCCTGCACAGTCTCATAAGCTGGAGTGTGTCAGCCTTCAGACATCTGAGAATCTGCTTGTCTCGGGGGCTGACCCAAGGCTAACACAGAAATGATGCTGAACTGGGATGTTGCTGTCTGAACAGAAATGTTGACTCTGGCACCGACGGCAGCCAGTGATAAAACCATTGGAGGTATGAGACATTGAGACCCATACTGGAAGTGGTAACACATTTTGTAAAACTGCTGCCTGTAGCTACCCAGGTGCCCAGGGAGCCTGTATTTCTGAAGGGTCAGAAAGTTAGCAACCTGTTGCTATGTTTGATGAAGGCTTTCAAGAAAAAGGTGGGCTCAGGAAAGAATGAGTCCAGTTTTTCAATAAAAAGGAAAGGGAAGAAAAGGTACAGAAATTGGGAAAGTCAAAGTCAAAGGGTTCAGTCGCTCAGTCGTGTCCAACTCTTTGCAACCCAATGGACTGTAGCCCCTCCAGGCTCCTCTGTCCGTGGAATTCTCCAGGCAAGAAGCCTGGAATGGGTTGCCATTTCCTTCTCCAGAGGATCTTCCTGACCCAGGGATCGAACCCGCATCTCTTGCATCTCCTGTATTGGCAGGTGGATTCTTTACCACTAGCACCACTTGGAAAACTAGAGGATCCCTAACTAGTACAGATCTTTCCTCTGTTTCCTTGTCAACAGTTTGGAATTCTGTTTACTTTCTTTTTCCCCATAGGAATAATTACTGTAGTAGACTTTACTGCAAGGAGATCCAACCAGTCCATTCTAAAGGAGATCAGCCTTGGGTGTTCTTTGGAAGGAATGATGCTAAAGCTGAAACTCCAGTACTTTGGCCACCTCACGCGAAGAGTTGACTCATTGGAAAAGACTGTGATGCTGGGAGGGATTAGGGGCAGGAGGAGAAAGGGACGACAGAGGATGAGATGGCTGGATGGCATCACTGACTTAATGGATGTGAGTCTGAGTGAACTCTGGGAGATGGTAATGGACAGGGAGGCCTGGTGTGCTGCGATTCATGGGGTCACAAAGAGTCAGACACGACTGGGCGACTGAACTGAACTGACTTTGAATTTTGGAAGAAATAATTATTGCTGTATACTTTGAATTCTTAAAATTCTATAGGAGTGATAAATCTGTCTCACAATAAAGGATGGAAGGGAAGGAGGGAGGAAATGAAAGAAAGAAAAAGGAAGGAAGAAAGGAAGAAAGAACCACCTCCCAAGGTTTCAAATTGAGTTTATTAGCATGTAAAAATTTTACTTGTACTGTAGATGAAGGACACGATGTTAAACTGGTCCACATGGTTGAGTCCACTCTGTTAATGACCAACTATAATCTATGTGGAGGTGGTGCTCAACTCCATCTGGGAAGGACCTTGAAGGCTCCCTGGGAATGTGATACTTGAGCTGTGCCTTCTATTAATAGGACAGGTTGCCAAGAGGGAGTGGGCAGCAGTGTTGGAGGCATCTTGTGAGCATGTTGAGAGGACTGGCAACTTGAGGCTGATTTCCTCTAACTGAAGTGCAGGCTCGTGGGGTGTGAGGCAGGAGAGGGCGGGCTCTGGCCTCTAGATCTCCTCTAGCCTTTGAATTGTGGGAGAGGCTCCCATAATCACGCTAAGGAATGGCAGCAAGGAACACACTGCAAGGTACCTTTTAGCAAAAAATCGAGGCGGGGTGGCCTATACACAGAGAAATCTATTACTGAACCACTGAAATAGATCAGGTGCAGGAGAAAAGTCTAAGAAACACACCAGGGGTAGGGGAGAGTGTAGGAGACTCGGGTCAGGGAATTGGACGGGTGAGTGATCGCACCACCCCCCGGATGGGAATAAGAAGGCAGAAGCAGTCTGGGAACCTTGCAGAGTTCAGTTTTGAATGTGTAGAGTGGGGAACTTGTAGGGAATCCGGGTGAAGATTTCCTCTAGCCAGCCCCGCCTCTGGCCTGGGGGCCAGCTGGTGGAGATGCTTGTGTTCATCATGCCCACGTTTTCCTCTTCTTTCGGGGCACAGCCAGACTACCTTCCCACCTCCCTGCTGTAACACGCGCCCTGCCTTGCCCATGGATGGCGAGCGGAAGGGATGTGTGACACCTGTAGGCATGGCCCCAGAGGATCTTCCACGCTCTCTGAGTGTGCAGCCCCAAGAGGAGGGGGAGGGCAGTGAGGGCGTGGGGAGGACTGCAAACTGTGCTGAGCCCCAGACATCGTAGGGGGTTGGGGAGTCATTACAGCATTTAGCCCACCTTGTCCATTGCAGCTGTTTTGTGACTGCGTCCAAGCCTGTACTGCTGCCCACACATATCAATGAATCGAGAGATGAATTGTTAGGGCAAGGAATGGCAGCTTTATTCAGAAAGCCAGCAAATGGAGAAGATGGTAACTACTGTCCAAGGAACCATACTACCTGAGTTAGAAGTCAGGCTTCTAACTGTTAGGGCAAGGAATGGCGGCTTTATTCAGAAAGCCAGCAAATGGAGACGATGGTGAACTACTGTCCAAAGAACCATACTACCTGAGTTAGAAGTCAGGCTTCTTTTATACTAAAAGGGGAGGGGTTGTGGCTGGTTATTGCAACTTTTTTGTACCTGAATCCTTTGTTCTTGCAGTTGTCCCTGTAGGTCTGGTCACTGTGTTCCTATAAACCTCCAACAAGACAAATGGTATTCTCTGTTCTGCAACTTCTTATCTCTGTATGAATGGAAAAATGTTATACCTTTAAGGTCAGAGCCTTGACAATGGGCTATCATGTGTATTTCAGGCTATCGGCAACATCTTTTGGACAAAAGGTCCAGCCTAAGTACAGGCAACAGAGCACAAAGGTTAGGGCTAAAGGAGCAGATCCAATATGGAGTCAGGTTTGTTCTGGACCACAACACAGGGGGAGGAATCAGGTCTTCTCAGAGAAAGGGCAGTAAAGAGTGAAGGTGGAGGCAAATACAGATGGATTCACAGGTGTTGAGAAGCTGAAAGTCCCTCCTACTAGCCAAATTTGTCCCCTGTGGATTAGGAAGAGGGTGTTTGAACAGAAAGTACAAATGGCAGATGCTGGGAGTTTGAGAAAAACACAGGAGGTAAAATCACACAGCCTTGTGGAAGGAAACTGTTGATGTTGAGGACTCTGGGTTCCAACAGGAAATCTAGACCTTGCAGGCTTCTGCGGAAGCCTCTGCCCCCAGATCAGGAGGCCTGGGGCCCAGGCTCTGGGGCTGGTGGTCTGGGGCTGTGCAGAAGATGGACTTGAACGAGATAGGAGGCCCTGGGGGCAGTGACTTAGAGTCCACGTGGGAGAAAATGGAGACGGGATTCAAGCTGTGGTTTAAGGGAAAGGTGGACGAGGGGGTGGGTGACAGTGTTTGTCGCTCATTCATGTCTGACTCTTCGTGACCCCCTGGACTGTAGCCTGCCAGGCTCCTCTTCCATGGAATTCTCCAGGCCAGAATACTGAAGTGGGTTGCCATTCCCTTCTCCAAGGGATCTTCACAACCCAGGGATCAAACCTGGGTTGCCCACATTGCAGACAGATTGTGTACAATCTGAGCCACCAGGGAAGCCCTCTGGGGCAGGTGTAGGGGGTTTGAAGACTTGAAAGCCATAGAATTGAGAGAACAACATGACCAACTGGATACCAGAGTCCCTGGGAGGAATCTCAGGGCAGAGAGCATGGCCTTGGGAGGTTCTTCTAACCCAGCAGTGCTGACACCTAGAGTCACACAACAGAATCACCTTATGCAGGATGGAGGGGAGGGGGCTTCCTGCATAGCCTCTGGCTCTACCCCACCCCTTTCCACTTCCAGAGGGGACACTGAGTCCCAGGGACATGAAGTCACTTCTCCATGATCACAGTTAGTGGACAAACCAACCCTGGACCCACGTGTAATTGCAAAGGAAAGGGAAAAGTTGGTGAAAGAGGAAGAGAGGAGGGGCATTCATTCATTCATTCATCCGTCCACTTTTTCATTCCACAAATGAGTATTGCCTTTTAGATGCTGGGGCCACAGATATGAATACGACCTGGTATCTGCCTCTAAGGAGCTTCTAGCCAGGGAGGGGCCGCCAATGGCTTTTGGAATAAAGCACACGGGATACAGAGGGACAGAAGGAGGAGTCATGTGTGCCTGGGTTGTTGAAGTGGGTGGTTGATGAGTATCACGAAAAGCTTCCAGAAGGAACAAATGGACTGAGTCTTACAGGATGAGGCGGACTAGTGGAAAGGATGTGTCAGACGCCCGGCCAGAAAGCAGGCTGTGTTCTAAGGCTGCCCTCGGGCTGGAAAAGCCAGCGCTCCTTGGAAATCATGTTTTGATTGACGGGGGAATTGGGAGGAAAGGTCAGAGAGCAGCGTTCTCAGGGTAGCACATGTTACAGCCTTGCCCCTCGGAGGCCTGGCTAGTGCACACTGGCCAGTGGAGC
Organism: Redunca redunca; assembly: GCA_006410935.1. Taxonomy (NCBI): domain Eukaryota; kingdom Metazoa; phylum Chordata; class Mammalia; order Artiodactyla; family Bovidae; genus Redunca; species Redunca redunca. The sequence continues at coordinate 104,257 of SJYQ01010445.1, read as the reverse complement.
GGGGAGTAAGTTGCCTCCATCCCTCAGCTAAGAACAGGCGCTCGGGAGCGGACCCCTGGGCTCCAGAGCCGGCTCCATGGCACCGCCAGGCACCAGACACAACGGGCTGAGGGCCAGGATCCTGGAGGCGAGGTGGACTCATAAATAAAGCCAATAAAAAGTGACAGCGCTAAAATCCAGGAGAGAGCGTTGGGGGAGGAGCGACTGCCTCCAGCTTGGAAGGGGCTGCAGAGCCAGGAATACTGAGGCATGGGCGGGAGCTTGAGAGAGTGGATGGGGAGTCACGGAGTGAGAAGACGAGGCTGGGGTGGGGGGCTCTGAATGACTCTGAGGGAATCTCTACCTTGGGGAGGAGCTGCCGTGGATTTCAAAGCAATGACTGGCTGGAAGCTGGGTTTTCTGTAAATTACTTATTTATTTTTGGCTGTGCTGGGTGTTCATGCTGCTCGGGCATTTCTCTAGTGCTGGCGAGCGGGGGCTACTTTCTAGGTGCGGTGCTTGGGCTTTTCATTGCAGGGGTTTCTCTTGTTGCGGAGCATGGGTTTCAGTTGTTGCAGCACGTCGGCTGAGTAGCTGTGGCTCCTGGACTCTAGAGCGCAAGCTCTGAGACTCATGGGATCTTCCCAGACCAGGAATCGAGCCCATGTCTCCTACATTGGCAAGCAGATTCTTTACCACTGAGCCACCAGGGAAGGCCTGGAACCCGTGTTTTCTCAGAGCTTTGATTCCTTGTGTCTACCCAGCCCTCGTCTGCTCACCTGCTAGGGTCAGGGATACTCTTAACAGGTGCTTTGTTTTTTCCCCCAGTTTGCCTGGTACTTTATAGAAGTTAGATAAATGCCTATTGAATGAATGAATAAATGGAAAAGAGTGTTGAGAAAAGTTTTGGAAGGGCTTCATCTTTGGTAATTCTGGGATTATAAAACAAGGTTTCGTTTACCCAGAGGACCCAAATCTTAGCTTCATCTCCCAGGCCTCTTAATCCTTTTTTTATGCCTCGGATCTGCTTGGTGCCTAGAGATCCCTTCATAGAGCAAGGTTTTGTCTTTGTTTTTTTTTTTTTTGTTTATGATTTTACGTTCTTTGAAAGGGAATAGATTAATTCTTTCTGGTTTGTTTGTTTTAATGACCACTGCATTTATTTCAAAAAGCATTTCTCAACAAAATGGGAACGCAACATCTCCTAACAGTGTGAATTCAATGAGGATAACTTTAAAAAAGAGAGAGGAGAGAGAGAAGGAAAGGAATGGGGGGAAAGAAGGGAAAGGAAAAGTCTGATGCGTCTGCCGATCTCACCATCCATGGTGGGACTCTCGGGCAGGGAGGTAGCATCATGACCGTCCCCTTGAGGTCCCCTCACCAGAAAGCAGTAATGCTGATGGGTAGACAGGGTCTACGCTTCCTCAGCCACCCACAAGTGAACATGTTACCTGCAAACGGACACGCGGGCTGGGAGTGCTGAGTGTCTCAGGGGCTTAGGGGCCACCAGGCTCAATGGACCCCTCCTTATTCCTGAGCCCTTACTTTCTCTTCACACCTCAAAGAGGCAGGGACCCAGCTGACTCTGGCCAAGGAACACACACTCCTTCTGCAAAACCTTAGGCTTCTGGAAATATGTGAACATCTGTGATGCTTTGTTCTGTCTTTACAAGCGTTTTCTTTCAGAGGTTGATTGCATCTCCCTTGTAACAAATATTTATAGTCCTCTTTATGACTATCATCGTACAGTTCATGCCTTTGGTCCACAAATATTTGCCGAGTACTCACGTCAGCAAGAGCAAACTGTCCATGCTCTCTCCAGGACCGTGGGGCCTCTGTCACCATGTGGGTAGAGTCCAACCACTCTTCCCCGCTTAGAGTGGGGATGAGGAGCACTGAGGGGAGAGATTCTGGTCCTGCGCTGATGGGGCCTCACTGGGGGCCTGCTGGGAGGTGAGAGGGTGTCAGGGTGGATGAGGCTGTGGTGGGTAGGGTTAATGTGAGCACAGTGGCAAGGAGCTCATGTGGGGTCCATGGGGGGCAGGCTGGGCTGTAGCCCTGCAGGAGTGAACTGGTTTGCATGCAACGCTTGTTGGCAGGCTTTCTGCCATTCATTCCTTCCCCTGATCCATCCATCCACATACATCTAAAGAGACCTTCTCTACCTGTATACCTTCCTTAGGTTCCATGCAGCCTTGAGTGCCAGATACAAGCCCCTGCCGCCTGAGAGGAGAGAGGGAAGTCAGTGGTTGGAACCTAGAAAAGGACTGAGTGAACATCAGCCAGAGGGGCTGCCTTGGAGCAAAGGAGGTGACCAGCTTTACTGGAAGGGCAGGGAGAGGAGAGGGGATTCCAAGGAAGCAGGAGCAGAGAGGCGTGAAGCAAGACTGCCTGGCCCGGAACCAGATAGTTCGGCCAGAGCCAGGCTGCTCGCATCAGAGGTGGCCGGCTGACTGGCAGGGAGAAGCGAGGTCACGTTCAGGGCCACCAAGGGCTGGGGCCCAACCCAATGTACTCAGATTGGCCTTTAGAAATCCTGAGTGATGTTCCTGGGGAGGGCTGGTTATGGGGGCAGGGCTGGGCTGGGATCGATGCTGTGGCACTGAGTACACCCAAGACCCTGCAGCCACGTGTAGTGGTGGAGACCCCGGGAGGAGGCAGCGGACAGTCCTGTCCTGATCAATGAGACCAGCCGCAGAACTGGTGAGGGGGCCACCTGTGACCTTGGGTGAGTCCTTTCCCTCTCAGACCTTGCCTTCCTCTTCTGTCCACTGTAGTGGTACGAGTGTGATGATATAACCTATATATTGTGCTTAGAACAATGCCTGCCACACGTGCATGCATGCGATACACACACACACCCAAAGCGTGGTAGCTACTGTGTCCCAGACTGCCTGGGACCCCTCGCATATTAAGAGATGGTTGAAGCCTTATGAATGGATGAGATGGTTCAGGGAGACAGTGCTGTGAGGCTGAGGACGGCATGGCCCTGAGCACGTAAGGATGTTTTCTTTCTTCACCACTGTTTCTGCGTCTCTGAGTCAGGATACTGGTCAGAACAAATCACGGGGCTGTGGTTTAAAATCTTTTAAAAACAAGTTCTCATCGGACCTTCTAAATATATCAAACCATTTAGTTTTATGAGCGAGCCAAATTAAAGCTTTACTCTTTATATTGCAAGAAGAACAAAGTGACACTGTAAATACCATACAGGGCATTTTTAAGGTACGTGGGAACCGCGGTTGATCCCAGACTTGCTGTTAACCAGCAGCGTGACCTTGGGGAGACATCCACTCTCTCTGAATCTGAGTTACTGTAAAGTGAGTCACTGAGATGATAATGGTCGCTCAAGTTTCTTCCAGTCCCCAAAGTCTAGTTCTAAAGGCAGCTAGCTAGTTACTGGTTGTAGTTACTTGATACTGGAGGAAATGGCCACCCCCTCCAGTATTCTTGCCTGGGAAACCCCGTGGACAGAGAAGCCTGGTGGGCTATGTATGGTCCATGGGGTCACGAAACGGGTGGACACAACTGAGAGACTAAACAACAAGTTACTTGATGTACTTGAAAGTTAAATGGTGGATCTTCTTTAGAAACATCTATATGTGGTTGGGAGGTGTTATCCACAGCAGACAGGATGCCAAAGCAGTTGGGGAGAGGACAGTGGTTGGGGGTCTGGCAATCCTGCAGCCCTAGTTGGGAAGGGAAGCAACTCAGGCTGTGGCCCCTGTATGTGCTGGAGGTGGACACCACTCCCCGAAACCATATCGGACACTATCTCTGCCTCCGCTGTATTTAAAATCTGTCTGGCAAGTGAGATAGTGAACAAGTCCCAATAATGAATGAAATGATGCCAAGACCACAGGCAAATTCCTCAGTCTCTTCAAGATTCTCCATAAGATGGGGATACAGACATTTTACTCAAGGGGTGTTACGAGAGTAACTGCCTCAACACGGGTTTTTCCCTTGATTTTTGATGGGATTTGCAGAGATGCATACAGTAGGTGTATGCTGTGCTAAGTCCCTTTATTTGTGCCCTATTCTTTGCGACCCTATGGACTGTAGCCCTCCAGGCTCCTCTGTTCATGGGATTCTCCTCGAGGCAAAAATACTGGAGTGGGTTGCTGTGCCCTCTTCCAGGGGATCTTCCCAACCCAGGGATTGAAGCCATGCCTCTTACGTCTCCAGCACTGGCAGGCACGTTCTTTACCACTAGTATCACCTGGGAAGCCTGTATAGAGTACAACAGAAGCTAACAAATAAAGACATGGGAGTGAAGGGATAATAAGATGACAGAAAGGTAAATTAATCTCCAGTGGCACGTGGATGGCCTTCTGTGGTTGCTAGCAGGAGGCGGCAAATTCAGTTCTGAGCTTCTAAGCTATCAAAGTGAAGTGAACTGAAATGAAGTGAAGTCGTTCAGTTGTGTCTGACTCTTTGCGACCCCGTGGACTGCAACCCACCAGGCTCCCCCATCCGTGGGATTCTCCAGGCAAGAACACTGGAGTGGGTTGCCATTTCCTTCTCCAGGGGATCTTCCCAACCCAGGGATCGAACCCAAGTCTCCCGCATTGCAGGCAGACGCTTTAACCTCTGAGGCACCAGGGAAGCAGAAAATATGATCAGCCTGATCACATCACTTCTGGTTAGAGTTTTTCAGTGGCCTCCTACAGCCCGTAGAAGCCAGGCTCCTCCATCACCTCACATCTTCCTCTGCTCCCAACAGCCGCTCACATTCTATGGCAAAGAGCAGCCCTCCTCTCTTTCTTGGGCCATGTTCCTGCTCTTATATTCTTTCTTTCCGGGCTCCGCTCACCGTCTCTTCCTAGGAAGCTTTCCCTGACCCTAAGGCTGGTGAGAGTGTTGCTGTCTGCTCCCCAAGAATCCTGCACCTCTTCTCTGTACTTGCTGGTCTGTCTTCTTTTGGTAACCCATCTCCTTCCCCTGGGCTCCCTCCCTCCAGAGTACTGGGTACACAGTGGATGCTTAGTAATTACCAGCAGAATGAATGGATCTGCTAAACGTTGCATAGTCCTGAGATCTGTGTGTCAGGCTCCCCCATGGATCTTCAGAAAGAGGATGTCCTGTGGTGTGGGGGACACCCTGGTGTCATGACTCACAGTCTGGCTGGCTGGACTGAGTAGAGTTAAGTGGTGATCTACCAAAAATGGAAAGAGGTTGATGGTGGTGGTTCCAGCAGGAATCGCAGATGATGAGAACTGACGCCGGAGTTTCCTGCAGGGGAGGGAAGGCGAGGGGGAAAGAGGGAGGTGAAGGTAGTTCACAGAAAACCTGCAGAGGCTTTCTCTGACCACCCCTTGGAAGGTGGATCTGCAGAAATTAGTGAGATTTTTGAAAATAAACAAAAGATCAACCCCAGGAAAGAGAAGGCAGAGGATGGTACAAACCCATAGCCCCAGGGGGACATATTCTAGGACAAAGCTCACAGAGGTGAAAGGCTAGTGACTAATCTGAATCATCCAGGCAATGAGTTCACATGGTGAAACCTTTCAGACTTGCTGAGCTGTGAAGATGCTGTGGTGAACTTCATGGAAAAATCAGAGAAGCACAACAGTCCACACTAACATTTCACAAGTAGACACTGGTCCAGAGATATTTGGACATTTAATCATTTTATATCTACGTGCCTCATCTTAGGCATATATAGACTTTCCAGGTGGTAAAGAATCCACCTGCCAATGCAGGAGACGCAAGTTTGATCCTTGGATCAGGAAGAGCCCCTGTAGCAGGAAATGGCAACCCATTCCAGTATTCTTGCCTGGAGAATTCCATGGACAGAGGAGCCTAGTGGGCTGTAGACCATGGGGTTGCAAAGAGTCTGATGTGGCTGAGTGACTGAGCACACACATACGTTTATGTAGGTGCCTTATTTGAATTATATATACGTATGTGTGTGTGTATCAATCATTGGGTTCTAAGTTATTTGAAAAGAGTAAGAATATGTCCATTTCATGCATTTCCCACAATATCTGCCCTAGAATCTTCACACCATACTTGGTTGTTGAATTAAACTGAATTAGAAGTATTAGAAAGGCGTGGTTTGCAGATGTAGGGAAGTCAGGCTAAGCTTAATAGTATAGGCTTGTACTTTAGATGGCTTATAAAGGATCACTTATTTGTAAAATTGTTCACTCCCTCATAAAAAAAAAAAATGACCCAGAGCCTCCGTTAAAAAAAAAAAAAACAATTAGAAAAAAAAAAAACAACTCAGGGATTTTACACAGTAATATATTCCATGCGAGTCATCACTATGAAATGACTTCCAAGGAAACTGAAGGACCCGTGGGCTGCATTCATTACGTGTGTATGGTCCTCCCCTCCACTGGTCAAACCACAGCTGGCATAATTCTGTCCGGGGCCCCATGTCTTCTATAGAAGATGGATAAACCCAGAATAGATTCAGGAAATGATGGCCGGGAGAGAAAATATGCTCAAAGTTGTGAAATGTTAGAAACAACCAAACGATGACTCCATTTATGCTTTCATTCCCCTACTCATCTGAACTGGAACCTTGATACTAATCGAGACCATTTCACCTCCCTCAGCCCCTCTTGGATCCTGGCATTGCTCTGTGTTTCCCAGTGTCCTCAGCCTCTGGAGCCCCTTGTCTCTCCCAAGGCTCTGCAGCAGCTCCCATCCTCCGGGCCTGCTCACCTCTGCCCATATTCCACCTGACTCTCAGGGTGACCTTTCCAAAATGCACAGCAGTTTGTGCCACTCCCTGCTGAAAATCCTTGATAAACACGCCTACATTCATCGCCTGACTCAAGCCCACTGTTAGCCATATCCTATTCTCTCCAGGTCACAAGTACCCTCAGCTCTGGCCAGGCCACAGATCCAGCAGGTCTTCGAATAGACCATGCACTTTCTCATCTCCCACTTTTGCACATCTTGTTTCATCTCCATAGTGAGCTGGGACAGAAACTCAACTCTAGCTCACAAACAACAAGAGAAAGTATCATGAATATAATAAATGTCTGAATATAAAGTAACGCATAATATAAAATATTTTCCAGTAAGAAGATTTTCTGCTCTGACTCAATTTTTCCTCCAGTTGAATATTTACATTTATTGGGGAGAAGGGAAAGACGGCAGCAGATAGTTTTAACTTTACAACCACCCAGCATCCTGATTTCAAAGGCAAGAGACAGTTTTCCTCCTTAGCAGGAGACCCCACCCCTGGAAAACTCTGAGGGGCTGGGCTTTAGACCTTCCCTGAGCCAATCACTGTGCTCAAGGGATAGGGACTCACTCTGATTGGTTCCTGCAACATAGAGGGGCAGGGCACAGTGTCTGGGACCCAGAGTCCTCTGCAGGGACCAAAGCAGAGGAGGAGTTCCCAAAGAAAGGGATGCAGTGGAGATGGACCACTATGTCTTCTCTCTCCCAAAGCCCTCCCTCACCTCCTTTGAAGAGTCAAGTGCTTCTTCCCAAGTGCATTCAGAAGTCCTCATGAACACCACTCTCAGCAAGGGTTGTATCACTGTGGTTTTCTTGGTTGTATAACCTTCTCACTCATCAGATGTAAATTCTGAGAGCAGGATTTGGGTTTGTACTGGCCATCTTCTGTCTACTCTCCATGTTCACTCCTCACCCTCTTCACCCCACTTGCCCATCTGGACTGTATCACTGGGACCCTGGGCCTAATTTGGCCTGGGGATCTCACCAGCAGGAGATGATGGGGGGAGAGGAAAGAGGCTGAGATATTTGTCACTCTGGCTCCTTGTTCTGTTGTTCACAGCCCTGGGTTCTGCACTATCTCTTTAGGTTTCCCTATACCCTTTCCACACCAGATAAATAGCTCCTTTATTAAACTCTCCTCATATTACCCAGTTAAAGCGTGACACCTGGTTCCTGCCAGACCATTCCTAACACAGTGCTCCATTCATCTTTGTTTCCCCAGGACCCCACATTGAGCCTTCCACACCATGGGCCCTTAATAAATTCAGGAATTAAGGAATGATTGAGCATTGGCTAGATCTAGGAGGGTTGAGTTCTATATTGAAAATGGATCAGGGGAATAGGTTTCAAATATTTTTTGGTCAGGACTCAGAGAGAAGCTCAACTCAGATTGCAGTGCACTGGACGCATATATATTTTTATATAGCTGAGTGAGAAGTTTTGTGAAGCAATTCTTTCATGATTTGCAATGCACTGTGGTATTTTCCATTTAATTCTTCTCTGTTTCAAGTTCAAATTCTCATTTGCTGTTGTTTAGTCACTCAGTTGTGTCTGACTCTTTGTGACCCCATGGACTGCAGCACGCCAGGCTTCCCTGTCCTTCACTGTCTCCTGGAATTTGCTCAAACTCGTGTCTATTGAGTCGGTGATGCCATCCAACCATCTCATCCTCTGTTGCCCCCTTCTCCTCCTGCCCTCAATCTTTCCCAGCATCAGGATCTTTTTCAGTGAGTTGGTTCTTCACATTAGGTGGCCAAAGTATTGGCGCTTCAGCTTCAGCATCAGTTCTTCCAATGAATATTCTTTAGGATCGACTCATTATGGTCTGCTAAATTGTCTTATGTTTCCCCCAAACGGTTGCAACCATGGCTTGAGAAGCACTATTCCAGTGACATTTAACTTTTACTCCCTGCTGGAGACTTTGGGATTCCAGAGGGAGAATTCTAAGGCACGATGGGTAACAATGTAATAGTGCCATAGGGACAATGCGTTTAGTGAGAATTGGCTTCATTGCCTTGAAAAATCAAACAAAACTGCCATTTTATCTTCTGTTTTTTAAGAATTCTTACTCAAAGTTAGCCTTTTAATGCTTAGACTAATTTGGAGGAAGGAGTGGATGAGAGCTCTTAAAAGAGCCTGGTGTATGCGAGCAATGGTAAGCACTGTGTTCCCAAAGTCAGTGTGGGGACCACAGGCCTGGGCGCTCAAGAGAAAGGTAAAAAGGAAAGCTAATCCTGTAGGCCTTTCTAGGGTCCCTGGGCCTCTCCTCTGTCACCCGCTGCCATCAGCAACTCCGTCTCCTTCTCAGCAAAAGCACATCTTAGTGGCTTATGCCGTGCTTAGTTGCATCCCACTCTTTGCGACCCCATGGACTGTAACCCACCAGCTCTTTTGTCCCTGGGATTTTTCAGGCAAGAATCCTGGAGTGGTTTGCCATTTCCTTCTCCAGGGGATTTTTTTTCCAACCCAGAGATCCAACTCTGTGTCTTCTGCATTGGCAGGCAGATTCTTTATCTGCTGAGCCACCAGGGAAGCCCAGCTTAGTGGCTTGGTCATATGTAAAGCTTGACGAAGAAGGCACCATCAGCCAGTCCCGGGCCATCAGAGGCTGGTAGTCAGCAGGCCATCCACTTGTAATTGGATATTGTCTCCCTGTTTCAAACCCAGCCCAAGTCTGTTGTCCCCCCACCTCAAAAATTGTATGATGCTATGTTTTTTGTTCTCTAAAATTGACTATGTTTTTTGTTTAAAAACTATGTTTTTTGTTCTCTAAAACTGACCCCTCTCAATTCACCATGTGTCATTCTCTTGGTTTCTGAACTGTAACACCAACTTGGAATCATGGAAGATGGTAAGAGATGTTACTTAGCTGTGATTCGGTATCAAATCCTCAAACCCTATCTTCCACATCAAACCCCATCTTCCGTATCACCTCCCTTTGAGGTTCTTGAGAGAGAAAAATGCCAAGAAGATAAGCCCAGATGGGGCTCCAAAGTGGAGGCTTGGCCTGTGATACAGGTGAACTGTCATATATTTGTTTGTCTTCATTCTTTCCAAAAATTCCTACCAGCGCCTAGGATATGCTGGGCATGGGGGAGAGAACCGTGGACAGAGTCCCTGCCCTGGTGGAGCCAGTGTCCTGGCAGGGGAATCAGAAAAGAAACAAATAAGCCAATGTATAGATACCAATGGGCTTCCCCAGTGTCTCAATGGTAAACAATCTCCCTGCAATGCAGAAGATGCAGGAGACGCAGGTTTGATCCCTGGGTTGGGAAGATCTCTTGGAGGAGCACATGGCAACCCACTCCTGTATTCTTGCCTGGAGAATCCCATGGACAGAGTAACCTGGCAGGCTATAGTCCATGAGGTTGCAAACAGTTGGACACGACTGAGGTGACTGAGCATGCATGCATAGATATCAGTATAAAAAATGGTAATGGAGAATGGAGATTCTCCATAAATCCAGCTAAGGTGTGTGCCAGGCAGTGTGTGTGCACGCATATGGGAGCATCACTTTAGTGGTATCAGTGCGGGCTATTTGAGAAGACAGCTGAGTGGATTTGAGCCAAGGAAATACTAAGGGAAAACTTCTGCCCTCCAGTCCACACCAAATCTTGGCCACCATTTTAAAACTAATAGGCTCGAGGATTTTAAAAATTGTTTTTTATTGTGGTAATACATATATAACTCAAAATGTTATATATAACTCTCTTAAACATTTTTAAGTGTCCAGTTCAGTGATATGAAGTATATTCATGGTTGTGCAACCATCCCCACTATCCATCTCAAGTGCTTTCCATCTTGTGAAACTGAAACTCTGTATCCATTAAACAATGCTCTGTCTTCATCTGCCTTCCAGCCCCTGAGAACCACCGCTCAATTTCTGTCTCTGTCTCTAGGAATCTGACAATTCTAGGTACCTCATTTAACTGACTTCCCTGGTGGCTCAGTGGTAAAGAATCTGCCTGCACTGCAGGAGACCAGAGTTTGATCTCTGGTCTCAGAAGATCCCATGGAGAAGGGAATGGCAACCCACTCCAGTATTCTTGCCTGGGAAATCTCATGGATACAGTCCAGGGGATCACAAAGAGTAGGACTTGATGAGCAACTAACACTTTCACTTTCCTCAGGCAGCAGGAGATCACTGGGCAGCATCTAGGAAGAGGGGATGTATTAGAGGGGATGTATTTCCCCTCTTCCTAGAGAGAACCCTCTCCCTGGTGAGAGAACACAAGGGCTGCCTGGCCCGCAGGAGGAAGATGGGGTGCAGCCCAGTGCAGGACTAAGGGCAAGATGCTGGGGACGCGGCCAGAGGAGAGGCAGAGGCAGTGCTGTGAAATTTCCGAAAGCCAGGGCAGAGAATATATCATCTTGTTAGAGAGCAGAAATTGCTGCTCCTTTGAGAGAGAGACAGAGACCAAGGCATAAGGAGACAGCCTGGCATCCACTGGGGATGCAGTGTCAAGGAGAGCTTCCTAGGGAAAAGCCCAAGATTCAAGGCTATTTTCAAGGCTGGTCCTCCGAGGCCTGCAC
>SJYQ01010445.1:61987-92613 GCA_006410935.1 Redunca redunca | reverse complement strand
ACTAACACTTTCACTTTCCTCAGGCAGCAGGAGATCACTGGGCAGCATCTAGGAAGAGGGGATGTATTAGAGGGGATGTATTTCCCCTCTTCCTAGAGAGAACCCTCTCCCTGGTGAGAGAACACAAGGGCTGCCTGGCCCGCAGGAGGAAGATGGGGTGCAGCCCAGTGCAGGACTAAGGGCAAGATGCTGGGGACGCGGCCAGAGGAGAGGCAGAGGCAGTGCTGTGAAATTTCCGAAAGCCAGGGCAGAGAATATATCATCTTGTTAGAGAGCAGAAATTGCTGCTCCTTTGAGAGAGAGACAGAGACCAAGGCATAAGGAGACAGCCTGGCATCCACTGGGGATGCAGTGTCAAGGAGAGCTTCCTAGGGAAAAGCCCAAGATTCAAGGCTATTTTCAAGGCTGGTCCTCCGAGGCCTGCACTCCGCCTCCCTGTGCAGTAATGCTGAGCAGCCAGGCCATTCGCTGGCTTCCTCCAGTCTCTGTTACCATGGGCAACAGAACCCAAGCTGAGTTATTACATCAGCGACTTTTCCCTTCCTTGGCCCCCTGGGAGCCCCGCCAGGTTGGATAGCAGCAGGAACCTTTTCCAACACAAATAAATGTTGATCTCAGATAATAGCGCTGATATTAGAAAACAGGGCGAGACAATGTGTGGGTTTCACTCAGATTGAAAGGAGTGGGTCCTTTCAGGGCTGCAGCCCAGGCCCAATCTGGGGACCCAGAGCTGCAGAGATGGCTCTGGAAATACAGGTTTGGTGACTTCTGACAGCAAGTGCCCTTAATTCATGGGGGAGTCTTTCTGCTTCTCTGCCATCCTTTCCCTATTCGCAGTATTTGTTCTAAAATAGAAACACCCAACTAGCATCTCCTGCCCTAAAGGCAGGGAATAAATAAAGTGCTTTCCTGTTGTGCAAAGAGCTCACATTTTTCCACATGCTGACCATGGATCAATGTCATCAACCTTTCTCCCTTCTTTCATTTTCCCAAATCACATTTCAGAAGAGAGCAACAATGCCAGTTTTGTGGGTGTATGTCTAATATGTAGATATTTTCTGGGTCACCCTCATCAGTTCAGTTCAGTTGCTCAGTCGTGTCCAACTCTTTGCGACCCCATGGACCGCAGCACGCCAGGCTTCCCTGTCCGTCACCAACTCCTTAAGCTTCGTGTCACATTGTATTCTAGCAGCCACCTGGCATTCTCAGGAGGAAAGTTAGATGATGTGTCCAGCCTCTGAGTGAAAGGAAAGGCATGGAGAATGCCCAAGGTGACTGTGTACCCTGGAGCCTTCAGGAGCCCATGAGACTAGCAGGGGGTGGCAGCCCCCAACCCACCCTGCTCTCTGCTCTTCCTGGGTTCCCAAGACACATTGCCCTGGTCCATGGGACCAAGAAAGCTTCTCTTGTGTGTGTCTTGCTCCCTGACAATCCTATTCACACCTTGTCACCAGAAATGTATCTTTATTTTACTCTCACTTGTTCCCTGCCAAACCCCAGCTTATCCAGTCTGAAGATGGTTTATCCAAACAACACTAGTCAGAAGAAAAATAGGGGAAAAAATTAAGCCCCTTTCTCAGGTCTTGTGTGTGTTAATTGCTCAGTCTTGTCTGACTCTTTGTGACCCCATGGACTGCAGCCCACCAGGCTCCTCGGTCCATGGGATTCTCCAGGCAAGGATACTGGAGTGGGTTGCCATTCCCTTCTCCAGATCTTCCCGACCCAGGGGTTGAACCTGGGTCTCCCGTTCAGGCAGATTCTTTACCGTTTGAGCCATCAGGAAAGCCTGGACAAATTTCTACCATCCCTCCTTAGAAACATACCCCTGCGGGATATGGTTCTGAGAGTGGAGATTGATTGTGTGGAAGGGGGTCATGTTTGAGCTCCTGTGACCCAGCTCAGGCACAACAGATGTGGAGATATTGTGTAAATGATAAAGTGCTCACTAAAATGTCAGGAAAGTCCTTTCCACCCTTCCTTTCCTCCTCCCTCCCTTCCCTCTCCCCTTCCTGCTTTTTTCTCCCTCCCTCCCTCTCTCCCTTCCTCCTCCCCTCCCTCCATCTCCCCCACATCCCCAGCCATCCTCCATCTGTTTGGAATCTCCAGTGCTGTTGGAACTGATTGCGTGTCCTGTCTCCATTCTAACGTATTAGGAGGCTTGCAGATAACAAGCATAATGAAAACAAAACTAGCAGTAAGTCAGCCTCTTCACAGATCTAGTTGTCTTCTATAGCGCAGAAGAATTTTAGAATCTTGCCTAAAACTCCAGGAATTACTATGAGCAACAGTAGTAATAGAGGAAACAGGGGCAAAGACAATACCATATACGTTTTGAGTTCTTTCTTCAACAGCCTGGATGGATTGTGTTGACCCATTCCACACCTCCCCTTCTGGGCATTCTTGCTGCTGGAGCCTGTTGTAAGACAGGGCCCCAGCAGAGGTAGGATTTTGAAAACGTAGCAATGTTTCTCTGTATAGTCCCCACCTGTCCTGAGTAGCAATTACTCTATTATTATATGATTGCCAACAATAATTACATATGATCGTATATGTATATATAATTATATATATAATTTGTATCGCATTCTACAGTTTTTTCAAAGCAGTGTCACATACATCATATCATTTGCTTCCCACAACAGCCCTGTGATGTGGGAGGGCAGGAGATCTTCAAACGGATGAAGGAGGAAATCAAACCAGAGAACAAAGTGATGAACTGAAGCCAGGAACTCGGGGGCCTGATTTCTGGTCCCGGGCTCTTTCAGTTCTGCCTTCCACAGCTCCAGCCTCGCTGAAAATATGCCCTCACCAAGAAGCTATTGTTCGCTACTTATTTATTCATTCACTTCATAAACATATCTGTTGTTTAGTTGCTGAGTTGTGTCTGACTCTTTGCGACCCCTTGGACTGTAGCCTGCCAGGCTCCTCTGTCCATGGGATTCTCCAGGCAAGAATGTTGGAGTGGTTTACCATTCCCTTCTCCAGGGGATCTTCCCAGCCCAAGGATCTAACTCACATCTCCTACATCTCCTGCATAGCAGGCAGATTCTTTACCACTGAGCCACCAGGGAAGCCCCTCATGAACACATATGCTCAATCAGTGGGTCGTCATTTCCTTCTCCATCATGAACATGTATATTGAGCACCAAATTTTCAATACAAATTTTTTTTGTATTGAAAATCAAAACAAAATCAGCCATTCCTGTGGAGCAGAAACAGGTGGTGGTTAAGGTCAGTGCAGTGGTGAAGAGTGCAGAGGGGGCCGGCCTGCTTGGGTCTGCAGTCCAGCTCATCTGTTTACTTGCAGTGTGACTTCTGGCAAGTGTTTCAAACCTTCTGGTCTGTTTCTTCATGGGTACACTTCAGTTCAGTTGCACAGTCATGTCCAACTCTTTGCGACAGCTTGGACTGCAGCACCCCAGGCTTCCCTGTCCCTCACCAACACCCAGAGCTTGCTCAAACTCATGTTCGTTGAGTCATGATGCCATCCAGCCATCTCATCCTCTGTCATCCCCTTCTCCCCCTGCTTTCAATCTTCCCCAGCATCAGGGCCTTTTCTAATGAGTCAGTTCTTTGCATCAGGGGGCCGAAGTACTGGAGCTTCAGCTTCAGCATCAGTCCTTCCAATGAATATTCAGGACTGATTTCCTTTAGGATTGGCTGGCTTGATCTCCTTGTAGTCCAAGGGACTCTCCAGAATCTTCTCCAACACCACAGTTCAAAAGCATCAGTTCTTTGGTGCTCAGCTTTCTTTATGGTCCAACTCTCACATCCATACGTGACTACTGGAAAAACCATAGACTTAACTAGACGGACCTTTGTTGGCAACGTAATGTCTCTGCTTTTTAATATGCTATCTAGGTTGGTCATAGCTTTTCTTTCAAGGAGCAAGTGTCTTTTAATTTCATGGCTGCAGTCACCATCTGCAGTGATTTTGGAGCCCAGAGAAATAAAATCTGTCACTGTTTCCATTGTTTCCTCATGTATTTGTCATGAAGTGATGGGACCAGATGCCATGATCTTAGTTTTTGGGGTATTGAGTTTTAAGCCATATTTTTCACCTCATGGGTAAGACAGGGGTAATTATAGCTTTTACCCAATGGACATTTTGTGAGGCTTTAGAGAGCAGATACTCATAGATACCAGAATACGACCTGGCCCACAGTAAGCCATATGTGTTGGTCATGAGTCTAACCTACCTTATGGGGAGACTGAAATAACACAGCGAAGACAACAAACGTGTGTGCAAGACTATGAAATGCTTAATAATGCGTCATGGCAAAAGGGAAAAGCAAATATCGTATATATATATGGAATCTAGAAAAATGATACTGATGGACCTATTTGAACGGCAGGAATAAAGACACAGACGTAGGGAATGGGCTGTGGACAGAGCGGGAGTGGGGNCTCGGGGGGCGAGGGGTGGGCTGGGGGCTGGTGGGAGGTTCAACAGGAGGGGACATATGTATACTTACGGCTGATTCTTGTTGTTGTGTGGCAGAACACAACATTGTGAAACATTTATCCTCCAATTAAAAATTGAAAGGAAAAAAAAAGAGAATGCTTTTCAGCAAATTTGGGGTGATTACTCCAAATGTTTATTTCTTTCTGGATCTTTCTTCTGGTTTTTTTTTTTTTTCAGATTTTATTTATTGATTTATTTTTAACTGAGCAGGGTCTTCATGAAGGCTTTCTCTAGTTGCAGAGAGCAGGGGCTATTCTCTAGTTGGGGTAGTTTTGGCCAGCGGGCTTAGTTACCCCAAGGCATGTGGAATCTTCCTGGACAAGGGAGCAGATTCTTTACCCCTGGACTTTCTTCTTAGTAGTAACATATTTTGTCTCGCCCATAGTTGACCTCCATCTTGCTCCCATCAAGAAGTAATGGATGGGCTATAAACATCTTAGGACCAACCAATGTTTGTGTTTTTGTTTTTTTTTTCATTTATTTTTTGACCACGTCAAGCAGCCTGTGGGATTTTAGTTCCCTGACCAGGTATCCAACCTGAGTCCCCTGCATTGGAAGCAAGGAGTGTTAACCACTGGACCATGATGAGGGAAGTCCCCAGGGCCAGTTTTTAAGCTATTCATTTGGAACCCTCTTCCGGAGCTCTTAGGCAGCTCTGTTCAGGTCTCTTTGTTTTCCTAATGCAATATTTAAAGTTTGTATCTGTCACAGTGAGATAGACTAGAAGTCTCTGTGTACAGGCTTCTATCTTGGGGACTTTCGAGATGTCGAAACATAGTCTGTGCCTCTGTTTTGAACATTCAAGGCTGAGAATCTCCAGTTCTCAGAAACAGCTTGACTCCCTGGCTCCACCTTAAATTTGGCTTTGCCTTCAAGGTCTCACCCTATCACTCCAACTCTCCAATCATACCTTGGCACTGACAGAATTAATATCCTTTCTATTCATCCTGAGAGAGTCCCTCAGAGCTCTGCCAAGGCAGATCAATTGCCTATATTACTTTTATTATTTAAATTCTAAATTCCTTCTTAGTTAGGAGAGTCTGCCTTCTGTCATGAGCAACAGGCTTGTGGATATGCAAAACCTTCCAACATGATCCAGTGTTCCAGGGGATGAGGGCTTGTGTACCACGATCTGAGATTTGTTGTTGTTCAGTTGCTGAGTGGTGTCTGACTCTTTAGTACCCCATGGACTGTAGCCCTCCAGGCTCCTCTGTCCTGCACTATCTCCTGAAGTTTGCTCATATTCATGTCCATTGCGTCAGTGATGCTATCTAACCATCCCATCCTCTGCTGCCCCATTCTACTTTTTGCCTTAAGTCTTTCCAAGCCTCAGGATCTTTTCCAGTGAGTTGGCTGTTTGCATCAGGTGGCCGAATGATGGGAGCTTCTGCTTCAGCTTTAGCATCAGTCCTTCCAATGAATATTCAGGGTTGATTTCCCTTAGGATTGACTGGTTTGATTTCCTTGCAGTCCAGGGAATTCTCGAGTTTTCTCCAGCACCACAAATAGAAAGCATCAGTTCTTCAACACTCAGCCTTCTTTATGGTCCAGCTCTCATATCTGTACATGACAATCTGAGAACTGCCACTCAAGAGCAGGGCGTGGCAGGACTCACTGGCTTGTTAAATAAAGTTTTATCAAAACAAAGCCTGTCCATTCATGTATGTGTTACCTACGGCTGCTTCCAAGCTACAAATGTGTAGCTGAGTAGTCTCAAGGCTGTATGGCCCACAAAGACTAAAATATTCACTCTCTGGCCTCTGCCGAGGAAGTCTGCTGACCCCCAGGGAGGAAGGCAGACCCACAGGTGGCAGATGGAAGCCTGAGGACTGGATGATTTTCAAAGAAAGGAGCTGAGACTTACTGCTGTATCTTCACAATTTGCAGCTGAAACCTGATGATGAGTTGTGAATGATAAAGGAGATCACTCGAATGATATTTTGCCTCCAAAGCAAATGTGATCCAGAGTGGAGTAACTGCAGGCTGTTAGGACATTCTCATGTCTGGAAGGGATGAGAACTCTCTTCCAGCCCTGTGCAGCCCACATGTCTCTCTGTGTGCTTTCTTCCCCTCTGAAGCTGTGCGCACACTCTCTGTGCACAGCCTTCCCAGAAACAGTGTTTGATCTGTCATGATGCCCTGGGAGGCGAGAATCTGGAAAGAGCCAGAATCTGGAAAAAGCCCTTCGCATCTCCACTGCAGATGGCTTCCCTCTTACAGAGCTTTTGAGGGTCAAGTCATAAGCACTCTGTGCCCCGTCTGTGTTCTTCTTACTGACAGAGATGCGCAGGACCTGGAGCGAAATAAAACATAGTCTTAGAGTTGCTGAGCTCTGCGGAGGGTCCCAGACGCTTCCAATGTCAGAGGAGGGAGGCGTTCTCATGCATCAAAGTTGATGCCATGTTAGGTTTGGGAATATTGCCTCTGAGTCCCCATTTGATTTAATTAAACTAAGTCTGCTGGTGAATTGGTTCCCAAAGGCTAAATGAGTGGATGGGCAGCATTGAAATCATATGGATATTGTTTTTAAAAATACCCCATCCCCACCCCCAGCCCACCCCACAATAACTGTGTTGCACAGCAAGTGAATGCTGACAAGCAGAATCTGGTGTTTATGTCCCAGTGTTTCAGTGGATTCAGGGGGTGCCAGTTCTCTGTAGGATCTGTACCCTAAATCTCCAAAGAAGAGCTGCTTAATGTGCCCCTGGAGGTACTGCTTGGGGGTGACCGAGATGAGAGGTCAGGTTCTCATCAGGATTCAGGGTTCTGGCTTTCCCACCTCACAAGCCCGGCTTCTCTGTTTCACGTGAAGGGCTTGATTTTCTCCTGAAGAGCAGTGTTTTTCACACTGTTGCAATCTACTTGTGGTTTATAACATCCTTTTAAGAGGGTGCAACCAGCTTCTTAAAAAAAAGGACTAGAAAAAAGCCAGA
Organism: Redunca redunca; assembly: GCA_006410935.1. NCBI lineage: Eukaryota > Metazoa > Chordata > Mammalia > Artiodactyla > Bovidae > Redunca > Redunca redunca. Next base: position 85,215 of record SJYQ01010445.1, on the reverse strand, counting down.
GTGCATCATATGTGTTAAGGATAAGTGTTGTTCCGTGATAGTTGCTTTAGTAGCTGTGTTGTAGACCCAGTTGCCACGTGTTTCTTTTTTTCTGCTATCTTACTTATGTTGGCTGCACTGGGTCTTCACTGCAGTGAGCAGGCTTTCTCTAGTTTTGATATGAGGGCTTCTCTTACTTCAGGAGCATGGATTCTAGAATGTGAGGGCTCAGTAGTTGCTTCGTGGGCTTAGTTGCCCCGTAGCACGTGGGATCTTAGTTCCCAAACCTTGGATCGAACCCGCATCTTCTGCATTGGAAGCTGGTGGATTCTTCATCACTGGGCCACCAGGGAGGTCCCTACCATGGGTCATGGCAAAAAATGTAAATCTCCCTTGTACAGCCATGACCCTAACTAACTTAGTTCTGGTCTCCACAAGTAGAGGGCTCATGGAAGAAGTCACCAGGGAAGGCAGACTGTCAAATACAAGAACTTCTGGGAGGTTCCCTGGAAACTAACAGAAAGCCAATTTGTGGACGACTGCATAGCCCCGGGAGATAACTCCACCACAGGAAGTTTTAGGGATGGCAGACGACTCAGCGCACCACACCTGTCACCTGGCGACAGCTGGGTTTACCTAGAGCCCAGTCTGGCCAAATTTCGGTTTCCATTTCCTTGAAATGGGGATAATCACCCTATTGATTATTATTGTTGTGGGAAAGACCAAACGAGGCGAGGAAAAGACTCTTTCCAGTAAAGGATAAACCTCAAAGCTCAGAACCAGCCATGGATTTCACAATGGTCTGATGGGTGTGCTTTTGTTGGCATTAAGGAGGCGGGGGAGGAGGAAGGCTCTTAGATCAAGTCTAGGCCCCGTGGGAGTCAGAGAGGGTGTAAACGGGAGCACAGACCAGGGAACCCTTACAACAAGGGGCCTGGCCTTCGGCTGGCTTCTTGGCAGGCAGCCACGGGGTCTGATCTCACACTGATCTTAGTCACCAAGAAGAGGGTGGCCAGACAGAGCCCAGATAATGAAGGGGCCAGCTAGCAGAGCGCCTACCGAGCACAGCCCTCAAGTGGCGTAGAACGTCTTTTGCCAGCTCCGGAGGGGCTCGGGGGTGGGGGNNNNGGGGTGGGGGGTGGAGGTGGGCCCAAGATTGGTAGCCTGTTCCTGTGGCAGCTAATTTCAGAACAGCCCTGACACCCTCTCCTAGTGGGAAACAAAGAGGAAGGAGGGGAACTCGAAGGATGGGAGAAAAGAAAGCTTTCAGGAACATCACTAAAAGGTCTGGAGTGAAGGACTCTTATGGACAAAAAGCCCCCACCCTCTATTCCAAAAGGCCACTTATAACAAAGCCCCTTAAGTGGTAACGAGAGGTCCTGGCTGTTTCCTCCATTTTTGTTTTTAAAACTCTCACACTTATTAGGGCTTTTCTGATGGCTCAGATGGTAAAGAATCTGCCTGCAATGTGGGAGACCCTGATTTGATCCCTGGGTCAGGAAGATCCCCTGGAGAAGGGAATAGCTTAACCACTCCAGTACTCTTGCCTGGAGAATTCCATGAACAGAGGAGCCTAGTGGGCTACGGTCCATGGTGCTGCAAAGAGCGACTAAGTGATTAACACACCCGATTATTAAGGGATAAAATAAATGACTAAGAAAGCAAAAATGGAATTTTAAAAAAAACAGCGAAGGCCTGTTTAAAGTTGCATGGTGAGCCTCTTCTATCCTGCAGGTGATCTGGGCATCTGTGACCTCTTTAGGCAAAATTAGAAGTCCCAACCAGGGGGCAGGTCCAAAGATCCCCTCTGCAAATTATCAAATGTGGTGGAAAACCCAAAGTCCTTAAGAACTGCCCAGGCCTTCCTTTCAGGTGTAGACCTTGAGAGTGGGTAAATCTAGCCCTGGTTCTAAGGCCACAGATTCCCTGACTTTCCCCTGTTACATAATTAAGTCCCCCCACCCTACCCATCCCCCTGAGGAGCTATCTTTACACCTTTTCTCACTGGAAGACGCAAGGGACATAAGGTTGAACAAAGACATTTATTTGTAAAAGCAATTCCCAATGGAGCAGAGACTGTCTCCATAGAAAGTAAAGCAGTGATCATGGGGGTCCACATGCAGACATTAGTGAAACCCAGGGCGAATCCAGACAGACAGCACTGCTGCAGATACCAGAAAGCTCCCCATCCTGCCAACTGCAAAGCAAAATGTCCTTTCCGCTCAAGAACACGGATGTACCGAGATGTCCTGTGAGAAAGCAATTTGGTCTGACGTCCACGATGAAGTGATCAGGGAACAGCTGAGGGAGCCTTTATTTGTTTGTTTGTTTTCTCCTCTTCTGGGTGACTTGTCGGCTTCCCACAGATACCCGGCTAAGAGCTGAAGTGGTCCTCCACCCTCCAGCGGGAGGGGGCAGTGTCAAACCCCCAGGGCTGGCTCACATGCCCATTCTGATGCTCTGAATGATCTGGAAGATAGCTGGACGAGGAAAACAAAACAGTCGGCTCAGACACCAGACAGCACACAGCTGGAAACCCAATCCCACCGCCAGCCCCGCTTTGCTGACCTGGGGCCCTGGGCCTGTTAGCACACAGCTGATTAGAGATTTCCTAACAAGGAGTTAAGTTAACAAGAGGTCAGTGAACTTCTTTAAAAAGGCAGTCTTGCTCTGTCTGTTGATGGATGCCTCGGGGATTTATGGATAACTCCTGCTAATTCTACCGAGAGTGGAGGCCAGCAAGCCCTCAGATGCTGAGAGATTTGGACCCTCCCCACCCCCATCCCCAGGAGGTTCTGATGCTGCTGGGGAGTGGGGAGCAGGGCTTGCGTGCAGGCGGGGTGCTCGTTTAACAGGTCATCGAAGCTGCCTCTTCCCAAGGGCTGTGACCTGGAAAAGAAGCTGCCCTTGAACAGGAAGGAAGGCCAGGTGCTGGGAGCAGACACGCGGAGCTGGGCCCCCCGGCTGCTGATAACCTTTCGATACAAGTGCATCTTCAGGCGGCCTGGAACTTTCTGAAATTCAACTTGAAATACACCAAGAGCTGCACTGATTTATTCAGGGCGCTGTCCTCACTAAGTGGAACGAACTCCTTCCTGATAAACCAAAGGGGTGGGTAGCCTGAATGTCCAGCAAACAATTCCTGGGGCCCATCCCCTCATTTGGGTTAGAGCTGATTGGATAGTCCCAGTCTGATTTGGTCGAAAGGGGTTAAATGTGTCCCAGGAGAGGAAGGTCCAACTTCTTTTTCACGTCTTTCCCAGATGTAAAATATACAATATGGGTCCATTGTGGTGAAGACAATCATGATGATAACTGCAATGAACATGTATGGAATGATTTTATTTTTTTTTTTTTGAGGAGCACCTGGGTACCATGTAATCATCTGTAAACACAGAACAAGCAGAGGTCATTTCAGGGGTTTACCCCGTCTCTCCTTCATAAAGTCTTCCTGGAATAGACCCAGGAATGCTGCATCCTAAGTAACCAGAGTGAAAGAGGCTACTCAGAACCCTCAAAAAACAAAGTGTTTCATTTTATCATCTAACTTTAGTGAGCATATACCGTGAGCCGGGCACTGTGTTTGGGGATCCAAAGATAATTCACAGGGGCTCTTTCTTGGACAGCTAGATTTGAAGGGTAGATTAAGTACGAATGAAGTTGGGTGTCGGCTTTTTTTTATGATTTTTTGTTTTTGATGTGGACTATTTTTAAAGTCTTTATTGAGTCTGTTAAAGTATTGTTTCCGTTTTATGTTTCGGTTTTTTGGCCATGAGGCACATGTGATCTTTGCTGCCCAAATAGGGATCGAACCCACAGCTCCTGCAATGGAAGGCATAGTCTTAACCACTGGACTGTCAGGGAAGTCCCTGTATGGGACTTTAGTTTATGGTTTTTCATAAACTAAAAAAAAAAAAATCACTGTGTCCATCATCATGACTTTCCTAAATTGGATATACACCCAATGTGATTTAGTATTAGGTTTTCATGAATGTTCAGTGTGACCATATAAAAGGTGACTGATAAGGTGCTGCTGTAATATTGTTGCAGCGGTGCACAGTGTTTGATCTGATCCCCAAATACCTCCAGTCAACTATACATCTTGGGCTCTCCTTTATGCTTCTCAGTGGTTATTTGGGCTCACGGATTCTTGTGTCTAGTCACATCTCTGGTGTTACTACACCAGTCTGCAGTGGGCCCTCTTCTATTATTATGAACTGCAGACTAAGTCGAAAACAAAGACTGTTAGAACTACGTGTATAACTAGAGTCAATCGGTTGTATGTGAAGGTTGGACTCTTTTCTAGGTAAAGGAGTTAATTCAACAAGTCATGATATTTAACCCTGGCTGCGCTCAGAGGTTTTCTTCGCTTATTCTGATTTTGGGGTGACTTTTGACAGGAGAAGTTGCTAGATGGATGAGGAAGTACTCACCCAAATGTATAAGCTTGCTGGAATACGGACGTTTCCGTCTTCCTCTAGCAAAGCTAACAAGGAATAAAAATTAAATAAACATTCTGTGTTCTGGCTTCACGTAGGAGTCTGTATATTCACATAGGAGCTGTATATTCAAGCAAATTAGGAAAAAAATATTTACATCCACCATGCCTCAGGCTTTGTTCTTGGGATGGGGAAAATATCCCTAATTTGGACAAATGGGCTTAACTTTAGAAGAGAGTGTTAGGGTTGGAGGGAATGGGGTTTGACCCTCTGCTCTTCACTGACCAGCCGTGTGGCTGCATGAATAATTTAACCTCTTCATGCTCGTCTCCTCTGTTGTGAAATGAGGACCATGTTGCTTGCTGCGTTAATATAGGGATTAAACATATGATACAGATGAGGCTCCTCACATATCAAGGTTTTGGTGCATGGGAGTTATTGGCATTGCTAGTTACTATTACTACAATGATGGTTGTGGCTTCTCTAGGTATGCCCATGAAGACCGGAGCTCAAGGGCTATTTACCATCTGCCAGAGTATGAATTTTTGGAATTCACAAAATAGTTTTGAGCCCTGATTTCTCTAACTTATAAAACTGTAGATAATATGTACTCCAAATAATTGCAAGGAATGAATATGATGACGTACGTAAAAGATGCTCATAATAGATGCTCCAAAATGTTGTTTCTCTGTGAGATTTATTCTTAGACAACAAATCATTATCAGCAGTATGTAGGTCAATGATTAGGAAGCAGTCTGTATCTCAGTCCATCAGATCCCATTTAAGTTATTCCATGATTTCGAAAGTGCTGGGTAATGGTAAAACCACTCAATTCTTTTTAAGGAACTGCTGCAAATTTCTCTTAAGAATCTTAGACAAAGTTTGCTTACCTCAGAGTAGCAACACTTATATTAAAACTTACCTATTTCTGTGTCTGCTTTAAAAACTAAGGAAAGGTCATCCTTGACCCTTATTGAATCCATGAATTAACATGTAAAATCTGATGGTCTTTAATATGTTTACACGTGACCCTTTAAAATTGAACCCACTTGGAGAAATTACTTTGAATAAAGTCTACTTTAAGTTCAGCATTTGCCTCCACTGCTAAGATAATGGAGAGATGGTTGTATTTTATGATTTCTTTTTCAGTTGCATCAAGGTCTTTAAAAAGGCTTTACCATCTTATACCAATTATATTAACTGTACTTCTGTGTGCACGCCAGTAATGACCCGCCGAGCAATCCAGGCCTCCCCAGTGCTGACTTTCCGAGGCGGTGAACGGGAAGGGAGCCAACAGTGGGTTCCAAGTGGGAAAGGAAGTGGGGAGTCTAGACCCTGACAAGTTAATAACTTAACAGTGGGTGAACAAAGCAGACAAAACAGTTGAGCGGGCTGCAGGAAAGGGGCTGTGGGCAGGCGAGTCAGCAGGAGGAGAATGCCAAGAACGGGAGGGGTGGCGGGCATTGGAGGTCGGGGCATCCGGCCCTGGGAAGGCCACAGAGGTTCAGAAAAATCCAGGCCAGAGCGGGAACTCCAGAGTCCAAGAGCCCCCGCGCTCTCCCATCTGTTTAGGGTCCTGGTTCTTGTTAACCTCGGCTGGCTCCATCTCTTTCGGTCGGCTGTTCCCTTTCAATGAAGTCCTTAGAGTTGAACATGTGAGAAGCACTGGCAACTCAAAAACCAAACCAACCAGGACCATCCTCTGACTCTACATCTCCCATCCACAGATACCCTCCTCTTTACCACCATTTCCAAAACGCTGTCTATAGTCCTCACTGTATCCATTTCCTTACCTCCGATTCCTCATTCCACTGCACTCTAGCTTCTGCCCTCTTCTACTCCATTGAAATAGCTCTTGCTGAAACCACAAATGGCCTTCCAAGTCGCCTAATCCACAAGCATCCTTCAGCCGCCTCTGGCCATATACCCCTCTTCGCCATCGCTGAGCGCTCCCTGGGGGAAACTCTCCCTTGGCTTCTGTGACACACGATTCTCCGGGTTTCCAGTCTTCTTCCTTCTCTCTACTCTTTACATAAATCTGGTGTATGGGGGTCATCCTGACTCTTCCTGACCAGTCAACAAGAATGCTGAAGTTCCCCAGTACGCATTCTGGCTTTCCTCTCTTCATTACAGTCCTTCTCCCGGGTGATCTCATCAATGGCCGCTTAGCTTTCAATGACTCACCAAGATGTGCTGTCAGCCCTGACCTCTCCTAGGAGCTCCAGACACATGCCTTCCACTGTCTAATTGATACCTGCACACAGGTGGCTCAAAGGCTCATCGAACACAATAAGAACGCCTCACGGTCTCTTCCCACTGCCAAGCTTGGCATCCTCCCCCTCCATCTTGCACATAAACCCAAAGCACCAGAGTCATTCTTGGACATGTCTAGTTGATGACTGAGACCTGTGGGCATTACCTAATAATCTTGTGATTCTGCGTCTTTCATTCATCCTTCCAGAAACCACCCTAGTCCGAGTTACCAACATCTTTCCCCTGATTCCTGAGACAATCTCCAGCTGGTTTGCTCCTCTTCAATCCTTTCTCCATACTGTACCTAGAATTGTTCCTTAGATAAAAATAAGTGAGATATGCCATCCTGGAGTTGCTAGCATACCAGAAGCTTTGCATTGCCCAATAAGTGAGATCACACTATCCTTGGGTTCCTAGCGTTCCAGAAGCTCTCTATTGCCCAATCCTTTGCAAAGCCTTCATGACGAGCATTTCCTGGCTCCGGGCATCTTGTCCATACTCACCTTCTCCACTCTCTTCCTCCTTTATGGCACATCTTCCTGTTTTCAGGAGCTCTCTGATCTCGTGATCGAACTGCCATTCTTTCCATCTGAAATACTTTCCCCTCTCCTACTTTTCCATCCTACCCTATTGCCCAGTTTTTCTTCATAATTCAAAAGTTATTTCTTCAGAGAGGCTGACTTTGACCATCTGGAGCAAGAGTTCTCTAACTTGTGTATCACAGTGTCCTGAACGTGTCTGAAAACAGGTGCTGGACCCCATCCCTAGAGTTTCTAATCCAGTGGGTCTGTGGTGGAAACTGAGAGTGTATATTTCTAACAAGTTTCTAGGTGATGCTGAGGCTGATGGTCCAGGGACCATGCTTGGAGAGCCACTTACCCAAAGCATACCATCCTTTCGCATCACAGGCACACTTTGTTTTATTGCCTTTTTTAAAACAAATTTGTGGCAATCAAGTATGGCTGAAGTCTAAGGGTGCCATTTTTCCAACAGCATTGGCTCATTTCTTTCCTCTGTGTCACATTTTGATAATTCTCACATTTCAAACTTTTTCATTATTATTATACGGGCTATGGTGATCCATGATCAGTAATCTTTGATATTACTGTTACAAAAAAGTTTGTGGCTTGTGGAAAGGCTCAGATGATGGTGTTTTTCATCAATAAAAAAATACATTTTTAAATTAACATATATACACTTTTTAAAAAGATATAATGTTATTGGATTCTTAATAGGCTATAGTATTAGTGCAAATATAACTTTTATATGCACCGGGAAACCAAAAAAACTCATGTGACTTGCTTTATTGAGATATTCACTTTACTCGCAGTGGCCTGGATCCAAACCTGCAATATCTCTGAGGTCTGCTGGTACATGCTTTCACAGCCCTGCGTGCCTCTCCTTCAAACATATTCATGGCTGAAATTTTACACATTTCAGCATAATTATTTGACTGACGCATCCTTCTTCCCCACTTGACCACAGGCTCTAGGAGAGCAGGGATGATTTTGTGCCCAGATCAACCCCTGGGTCTAAGCTCAGCACCAGGAACATAGTAGGTCCTCAGTACAAATTTACTGAAGGACCGAAAGATGAAAAATTGCAAACAGCATGGAGGAAAATGCATTTAAAAACTTCAGTTGATTACTCTGCCAACCAAACGAATCAGCATCATATGGCAACCTTGAGATTCAATTGGTCCAAGAGCTTAGTCCTTGAGGGCAAGTCAAGTCATAAGAACATAAACTTCCTTAAGGTTGGGGGCTGTGCCAGTCCAATGCACTCACCTCCTGGAGACTGACTGACCCCAGATAACAGCAAGTGGCTGAAGAACACAGGCATAACACAAGTAGATCCCCTAGGAGATTGTCAGAACACTGGGACCCTACCAGACAACCGGGGCTTCCAAAAATGATGTTTATTCAAAGTAAGTGGTTAACAATAAGAGACATCGAGGAAGTTGCTGAGAAGAGGGATCAAGAGAGGCCAGAGGGAATCCCCTTTAGGAGGATAAGCCAGCTTCAGAAATCACACAACTTTTATTCTTTTTCATTTAAAAAATTTAGAAAATTAAAGCACCAGTAAGAGAAGTATGGGTCCCACAAAAGACAAGCAGAAATGTTAGAAGACGAGACATCGTGAGGTGGTTCTTTCTTTGAAAGAATCAGCACAAAGATGGTCAAAGGCAAGCTGCCATTTCCCAGTGGCTTCTCCAGAGATGGAGAAGAGGGGAAAGAGAGGGAAGCCTGGGACAGGTGAGGCGGGAGGATGATGTTAGAAGAAGGGATCACATTAGCAAAGAATGGGATGCTTGCTCTCTAGAGTCAAATGGCAGACAGTAGAAGCATTCTTCTGAGAAGGAACCCATAAAGAAACCCAGAGGACCCAAAGGGCATGGGGAAGAAGGAAGCATAGACAAGGGAGGTGTGAGATCACCTTGAGGGAGCCAATGGGTGATGAGACATCTTTTTCCAGACTGTTCATCTCAGATCCTGAGGCAGGAGTTCCAGAGCAGACGCACGTCCTCAAGCTTTCCTTTGTGGTGAAACAGAAGGGGTTCTCCGGGGCGGCTCAGCTCCTCAAACATCCCACTTTCCAGTCTTGGGGCTGTGACACCCTCTGGGTATCACAATTTCAAGATAGTTCAGGCAGTCTCCAGGAAAGGCCAGTGTTTATGTGGTCAACCTGCAAACATGGTGAATTCAAATCTATCCTGAAGCAACTGTCCAGGAAAGAGCAAGGTGACAGAGAAGCCTGGTGGCCCAGTCAAGAAACAGCCCATGGTGGGGTCGGGGCTTTACCCACCTGGGAGCAAACCCAGACAGTCTGTCCAAATGGAACTCTGGACTGTGCACCTTTTCTGGCAGGGAAAGTAAGAGATGTTTCAACAGGAGTTTTTTTTCCAATACCTGGTCATATGCTAAATGCCTGAAGTTGGTGGAAAACTTCTGCTCCATGGTCATTTGGGGGAAATGGTAAGAGAAAAGGATGATGAAAGCAGATGGGTTTGGAGTTTAGGTTCAGGAATTAGCTCTCTTTTTAGCTATGGGATGCTGGCTGATTTCCTCTATGGACCTGTTTTGTGATTCGGAATAATGAGTGCCAAAGCTTCTTTGTAGGCACTGTGTGATAAGAAAAGAAACCATAAATGTAGGGCCTGGCATTATAGTAAGTACTCAAGAAACAGTAGTCAAAGTAGTTGTAGGAATAGATCCTGCTCACCCCATGGGCTAGTCTTCGAAGAGTTCTTTCTGGAAGGAGAGAAGAGGCTCTAGCTGCCCCTGCAGAGATGACACCACTGACTTCTGGCTGGCAAACCGTGAGCTCTACCTGTCCAGGTAGGAGCGGGGGCTCCTGAGTTCCCCAATATCACAGAGCTGTGCTCCCCCACTACAAATTTTCTCACCTTCACAAGAGGCACAGCGTTACATTTCTTTCCTTGTAAACATTCAGAAACTTGGTTTGAGCCTTGCCAGGAGTGTTGAGAGATGGCGACACGGCACGACGAAAGGCATCATCAAAATGACAGTAACGACAAGCATTTGTGACACCACCACCAGGACTCAACTAAACACGGTGCACACGCGGCCTCATTTAATAGTCCCCAGGATTCATTTTCATGAGGATCCTAGGCGTTTTCAGATAGAATCATCGCTGTTAACAGTGGGAGAACTGAGCCTTAGAGTGGGTATAAATGTGAGTAGCTTGGACAAGGGCACAGAGTTAGTAGATGGCAGAGCCATGTTTCCAACCCCAGGAGGCTGGCACATGCGGGACTTGGGCTTTTTGCTCCTCCACACCATCCTTAACAGAACAGCCAGTCCCAGCGAGGGAAGAGGAATTGGCCCTTCCAGAAACGGAGAGGCATACCCACAAAGGGAGGCTGCTGGGCCCCCTGAAACGAGGCTGGAAGACAGGAGACTTCAAGCCCAGCCAGGAACATCTCAGGGAATCACTCTTCCTATCTGTTCTGAATAGGGTGTCCTGAGAAAACGGTCCTGCCAGTGATACCTTATCTCTACTCCGTTCCACCCCAGCAGGCAGAGTGCCTGCAGGAGACAGGAGAAGAGTACAGTCTGTTAACTGCCGGACAAAGGGAACGTTCCTGTCCAGAAACAGCGCAGCTACTCCCAACTGATGGCGCAGGCTCTGTGGGAAAGGCATTAACTCTGTAATCACAGAGGCCAGTGCTGGGCCAGGCATAATTCCCCATGTGATGGGCAAAGAGGGTCCAGATGTGCATTCCCCTCCGGGGATGAAAAAAAAACAGAATATCCAGCAACACAGGAGGTATCCCCTAAACACACACACACACAGACATGCACATAGTCAGACATGCACACACATACACACAGAACAGGCAGACACATACAAACACACAGAGACACACACATAAACCCACAGAGACACACAAACACATATATGCAAATACACAGAGACACATAAACACACATAGACAAGCACACACAGAGACACACACAAGCACATATACATGAACACACACACAGACATGTGCAAACATACACAGACACAGACATAAACACACACAGAGACATAAACACATACATAACACAGGATCTCACTGAAGATCCTGCCTCAGTGAGAAGAGCTTTTCTTTCGTTTCCCTTTAAGATTTGAACAAAGAGGTCTACTGCTTTAAAAAAAAAAACAAAAAACCAGAAAGAAAGAAAAGGCTAAAACCAGGAGTCTAGACATTTTGTTCCCCAAATACACTTATTTTTTTTTCTGATTATACAAGTAATATATGCTCATTGACAAAATTGGAAAATATAGAAAATTAGGAAGGAAATAAGTCACTGGTTAATCCTATTACCCTGGAGGTTTCCCTTTGATGGGGGATATAAACTCATCAGTTTCGAGAAAACCCAGGCTTCAAGAACCACGAAAATGCGCATAATCTCTAATTAGGAAGTATCAGGTTAGCCAGAGACAGAGAGAGAAAAATGAAACTGAAATGAGGGACAGATGAGAGAGAATTAGTCTGAGGGAAGGAAGCGGGGCTGGCTGGTGTGTCAGTTTCCTTCTGAGAGTCGTAAGCACGATGGGGGTAAAATGGTGGCTCCAGAGACCTGGCTGAAAGCTCATTGAAGGGAGAGGACAGACTCTGCTTTTAGCTTGCTGCTTCCTGCCCATGTCCAGGGACACGTCAGGGCCCCAGAGAGGTGAACGACCCCACAGGGTCCCCAGAAACATGGAAGTACCGACTGAACTACCCAACTGTCTGGTCAGCTAGCCTGTGAGCAAAAAGACCTCATTTTCCCAGGTCCAGGTGAAACTTATAGTTCAAGAGGACAGTCAAAAATGCTGAAGACAGTAATGCTTATGGAAAGATCCTATGTATATAAAAAATAAAAGACTGAAAAGGGGTAAAAAAGTGCTGAAGACAGGGACTTCCCTGGTGGTCCAGTGGTTGAGAATCTGCCTTGCAGTGCAGGGGACACGGGTTTGATCCCTGGTCGGGGAACACAGGCAGTTAAGCCCGTGCACCACAACTGCTGAGCCCACATGGTGCAATGAAAGGTCCCGAATGACGCACCTAAGACGCAGCCAGAGCAAGCAAGCAAGAAAACTCCATGTACAATCACGTCAAAAACATAAATGTTGCTGTTTAGACATAAACTTGCAAAAGATGTGTGGAACTTGTACACTAGAAACTCCTGTAAAACTGCTGAAGACGGCTGTCCAGTGAACACTATAGAACGGACGTCAGGGTTGATCACCCTACCGTCACTGCTGTGTTCAGGTCAGACGCTACTGACCCACAGCAGCACCCTCCCCACAGAGCTCCGGGGGTGGCTCGGAACCCTCCTCCATGAGGCTCTTGAAAGAGCCCAGGACAAAAGGGAGTGGGAAAGCCAGGGGCAAGAACTGTGGGCACAAACGGCGTATGGACTCTGTCAAAGGTCCAGGGAAGCACCCGCAGACAGCAAGTGTCTGGGGCAGATAGCGCTCGGTGTATCTGTATGACAGCATCTCTGCCGCCTCAGACAGACATTCCGGGTCACGCTTGTCTCTGAGTCTCAAGATAAAGACAGAAGCTACCAGACAGTTCCCTAAAGAGGCAGGGCTTTGAAAACAGGGGACTGAGAGTCAGGACGAGCTGCTTATCTGGAAAGAGGACCCCCGGCCTGCAGAAATGGAAGATTATTATTATTTTTTTTTAATAAAAATGGGAGAGAATAAAACAGCCGAGTCTCTAAGAGAGGGGTGTTGAAAGTCTTGGGACTTCAATGTCAATCTGAGGGTCTAGGATACCAAACAAAGACAAATGCAACCCAGTTAAAAAGGCCCCAGGAAAAATTTCGGGTCAAGACCTGAACAAGAAAAGTTTCTGGCCTGTTTGAAATAATCATCTGAAGGAACTCAGAAGAGGGATGTGACTAAGAGACAGGTTATAGATTTCTGAAGGAAGGTATATAATATTAACAACAACAAGGCTAGTTTCCAAACTAAGTCTGACCAAATAAGACACAGCCCTGAGACGGCCTATGTGGACAATTCCATGTCTCAAAAGAACACGCTGTTCCCCTGAGTTTTTGTATCTCACAAGGGAAACATTTTTTTTTTTTTTTTAAATAACAAAACAGTGGTGTATTTCGGTTGCTTTAAGAAAATAAAAACCCAGGGTCAGGAAGATTCCCTGGAGGAGGAAATGGCAACCCACTCCAGTGTTCCTGCCTGGAAATCCCCATGGATGGTGGAGCCTGGCAGGCTACACTCCATGGGGTCGCAAAGAGTCAGACACGACTATGTGACTGAGCACACAGGCAGGCAAAGGGATGAAACTCACCAGTTACTTCTGATATTCAACTTCAAAGTACAAACCCCTAGGCACTGATTTCGGCCTCCCTGTGGGTGGTTCCTTTTTCCTGCCTGGGTCTGTCTGAAAGGCTCTGATGCTTTCTTGTGGGAACGTAAGTCTCACGCACTGGGAGTGTTATCACCGAGACAGCGTCCCCTCCTCCTTGGAGTGAAGAGGTGGGGTCTACAGCTCTCTGGAAGGTTCAGACCACCGTGAGTGGCTGCGTCTGCCAAGCAGAGGCACGGCCTGTGAGGATGGGGGTAGGGGGCGCTGGGAGACTAAGCCGCGCTGGCACGTAAGTCCCATCCATGGTACCACTACTTCCCACGAGGGTGATGGGGACAGAGGTGGCAGTGGGTGAGGCTGCAGGTTGCACGCATGCTGTGGGCCAGCACGTACGTCCCTGGAGCCGATCAGCGCCTGGACAACCTCCAGCAGGGCTCTTCCTACCCCTGTTTAATACATAAGGAAATCAATACAGAGAGTGAGGAACTGGTCCAAGGGTTTTCAGCGGATACCTAGCGAACCCAGGCTCTGAACCCACATCTGGCAGCGCCCCAAACTAACCTCCCCTCGGAAGCCTCTTATCCTTTTATGGCTAGTTGGTCAGTTTTCAAAGAAGTGTCTTGCCGGAGAGATCTTTTGCAATCCTGGAAAGTGGACCTCTCCTTCCTCTGAAGTGAGGTGTGCTAGATAACATCCTCTGATTGGTTACAACTATGGATCTGGGCTGGACAGGACCCCTGGGGCCTCCCTGGCGAGGAGTGGGCATTCTCTGGGCTCCAGGGGTCTCTCTGAGTGCCTGTGCTTTGTAGCCTCCTGGCTCCCCCGGGTCCTCTCCCGTCCTTCTCATCATCTGGCTCTTGTCAGCACCCAGCGCCGGTGGCACGAAAGGCATGTATAGAGAATAAGGAAGGCCACAGGGAAGAAGCTGAGGAGGGAGGGGTCAAGAGTGTGCTGTGACATGTCACTCCCCGTGATGAGGGGTCCCGGCACCCCCTGGAGGTTTGTTAACTTGTTTTCCCACATAAAATGGAGTAAGGGTGACCAGCAAGCGAGCATTTACTTAAAAGTGTCAACATTTTTACCAGTCTTCATTCTTTCCCAGAAGATACTAGGAAAACAGATAAAACAGGCAATGCTTATGACGTGCCTGACCTGAGTATTTATTTACCCTGGTACACTGACAGTATTTCTATGACTTTTTAAATTGAAGTACAGTTGATTTACAACATTTCAAGTGTACAGCACAGTGATTCATTGATATAAACATACATGTGTGTGTATGCAAGTCATTTCAGTCCTGTCTGACTCCTGGTGACCCTAGGGACTGTCGCCCACCAGGCTCCTCTGTCCATGGGATTCTCTAGGCAAGCAAGAATACTGGAGTGGGCTGCCATATAGCAAAGTGATTCAGTGATACAAACATATATATATATAATTTTTTAGGTCCTTTTCCACTATATGTTATTACAAAGATGTTGAATATAGTTTCCCATGCTACACAGCAGGTCTTTGTTGTTTATCTTTTATGTATACTAATATCTGTTAATCCCTAATTCTTAATTTATCTCTTCCCCCTCCCCCCATCCCCCTTTGGTAGCCATAAGTTTGTTTTCTATGTGACACTATTCCTAAAAAGAGCCCTTTGCCCAACCATCAATCAGAAAAGTGGGTTAACAGAGTAAGGTAATGAAAATAAGAGAATCAGATCACATTTTTCCTCTCTGCATAAAAATCTAGGGACTTCCCTGGCGGTCCAGTGGTTAAGAATTTGCCTTCTAATGTAGGGCATTTGGGTTGGATACTTGGTCAGGGAACTAGGATCCCATATGCCTCGGGGAAACTAAGCCTGCAAAACTACTGAGTCCTCTCGCCATAGCTTGAGAAGCCCGTGTGCTGCAATGAAGAGCCTGCGTGGCCAAAAAAACCTTACAAATATGAATAACTAATTATACGAACTCAGAGAGGGCGAATGACCTCCTTAATATCCTCTGGTGACAGGGAACTTAAGGTTGGCCTACGGTATATCTTGTTCACGGGAAAGGGACCCGCTGGACAGGGACAGGAAGCGGCGTGTCTGCAGAGGCATGGAAATCCCACCAGAAAGTCCGGTGTATTCTGTGTGAGCATGACAGGCAAGGCAGGGGTGAGAGGGCTGCTGCGCGCATCACAGACGGACAGCAGGACGTGGGAAGTGATGGGTCTTTATTACATTGCGCTTCTGCCATGCAGGAGATCCGAGTTCAACCCCTGGGTTGGGAAGATCCCCTGGAGGAGGGCATAGCAACCCACTCCTGTATTTGTGCCTGGAGAATCCCTGTGGACAGAGGAGCCTGGCGGGCTACAGTCTATGGGGTAGCAAAGAGTCGGACATGACTGAGCGACTAACACTTTCACTTTCACAAAACTGAACAGAGGCTAGAGAGAGCAGTGATGAGGGGCTTCAGTCATCCAGGCACTAAGACGGCACATGACATAAAGCAAAGGAACTGATGATAAAGGGAAGGGCTAGATTTGAGGAAATTGCATTTTTTAAAATTTAATTTTATTTTTAATTGGAGGATAATTACTTTACAATGTTTTGATGGTTTCTGCCATACATCAACATGAATCAGCCAGAGGTATACATATGTCCATTCCCTCGAATTCTTTTAAACGTAGAGAAAAGGTACATAGATCATCGAATCACTTAGCTGTGAGGCAGAAATTAACACAACGTTGTAAATCAACTCTACTTTAATAAAATCAAGGAGAAAAAAGATAGGCAGGAGCCTATGGCCTGTGGCTCTAGAACTCGAGGGACTTAGGGGAAAGTGGGAGCTGCAAGAGGAACTGAATCGTGACTAATCCCAGAGAGACGGCAACAGGGACGGAGCTAAAGGAGCTATTGTGTTTCTCATGACATGTTTGGTTTCGAAAAGGACGCAGACAAAGATAGGAGGAACGGCACAGCACCAAGGACGAATTGAGAAGAGTGATGCATTTCTGTGAGAACAGCGCTTAGGCCTGAAATGAAGCTTGCAAAAAAAAAAGAAAAGCTAAAGTTGGCAAAAGAAATTTGAAAAGAAAAGAAAATTTTTAAAGGGACATTATTTTTAGCGATGATTAAAAAAAGGGATGAGGTTCTTTGCTTGGATCACAACAGCATGTTAACAGAGAATGAAGTTAAGATGACCCAACTCCCTGTTCACTGTCTAGCCTTTCCATAGAAGCCAGTGGTCTTAACTAGGAAGAGGTAAAGAAGCGTCCTTATAGAACCTCCCTGGCAGTCCAGTGGTTAAGACTCTGTGCTTTCAATGCATAGGGCATAGGTTCGATCCCTGGCCGGGGAACTAAGATCTGGCGAACTATGTGGCATGGCCAAAGTATTTTAAAAAATAAAAATAAAGAGGCATCCTTAGAAGAGCCCCAGGCATGCAGGCAGGGGTTGTGGCATGCCATGAGTGGTATGTCCTCTTAACCATTTTAAGTCCAAATCTCCGGGCCCTACAGGCTCCCATTTCAGGCCACTGCACAAACCAACAAACAGGACAGCAGAGACAATGTACCTGATCCTTGAAAAAACTAGTGGAAATGGGGAAGTTTCCAAAAGATTACTGCCAGCAAACATCCCAATGTACTCATGCAGGAGCGGGACATATAGCTTCTACTATGTGAACCAATCAGCCTGGCAAAATGTTAACTAAGATGTAGTTTAAAGAAGGTTTTTAATCCCTTTGAAAAGGATGGGTATTGAAAACTAGCACAGGTTAGAGAAAAATAAGCCAGACTATTGGCTTGCCCTCTCCCTGATATGAGCTTCCCTGATGGCTCACTGGGTAAAGAATTGGCCTGTAGCACAGGAGACCTGGGTTCGATCCCTGGGTCAGGAAGATCCCCTGAAGGAGGGCACGGCAACACACTCCAGTATTCTTGCCTAGAGAACCCCATGGACAGAGGAGCCTGGTGGGCTACAATCCATGGAGTGGCAAGAGTGAGGTGTGACTGAGCAACTAAGCACAAACACTCCCCTATGTGCTACCTAAGGGCACAGGCCAGAAAGGGCTCCAGTTACTAAGTATCTTGAAGCAAAAAAAGCAAAAAAAAACAAAAAAACCCAGCTCTGTATCTATTTAGTTCCTAACAACACAGGCTGTATGGTGACCAACTCTCAGAGAGCCCTGTGACTGGGCTTTGCCCATTCTTGAGCCTGGTGTATTATCTCAGGCCTCCAAGCCTTTGTCACACGGTGCTCCCTCATGCGGATTAACCTTCCCTTTGTCTGGCTGTTTGTCCTTCAAAACTCAGCTCAAATGGCAGCTCCTCTGGGAAAATGTCTCTTCTGCTCAGCATTATTTAGAAGCCCCACTACACAATCTGATTCCCATGTTGGAATCCTAGCACCCAATGTGATGGAGGTAGGAGGTAGGGATTTGGGGAGGTGCTTAGGTCCTGAGGGTGGAGGTCTCATAAACGGGATTTGTTGTTTCATTTAGTTTCTCAGTCATGTCTGACTCTTTTGAGACCTCCATAAACTGCAGCACTCCAGGCTCCTCTGTCCTTGGGATTTCCCAGGCAAGAACACTGGAGTGGGTTGCCATTTCCTTCTCCAGGGGATCTGCCTGACCTAGAGATCGAAGCCGGGTCTCCTGCTTTGGCAGGTGGGTTCTTATCACTGAGCCGGCAGGGAAGCCCCATAAATGGGATCAGTGCTGTTGTAAAGGACAGCCCACTGAGCTCCCAAGCCTCGTCTGCCGCGTGAGGATGTCATGTGAGGATACAGGGAGAAGTGTGTGTTTGGGCACAGGGCCCTCACCTGACTATGTTGGTACCCTGTTCTGACTTCCAGGCTCCTGAACCATGAGCAATAAATTTTTTGCCATTTCTAAGCCACCCAGTCCATGGAGTTTTGCTAAAGCAGCCCGAATGGACTCAGTCCCTTATCTGCGCTTGCCAAGCCCTCTGAGCACTCTGCCATCACAGTGCTCATCCCCTGGGCTACAACGGACAGCTTCCTTATCTGCCGACCCACGGCCTGCTACCTCCTGGAGGAGTTTCTATTTCCAGAGCCTGCCCAGTGCCAGGCACACTGGGGACCCTCAAGTTACTGGGGTTGCTTGTAGGAGTTTTGCTGAGAGGTTCAAAATCAACCTGAGGGGATTTGTCTCTAATCATGTTCTGTGGGCTTCTCCAAGGCTAGACTTTTATCAGTGACTTGGAGGAGTAATATTTTTTCAAGAAACCATAAAGCTGGGAGAGAAAGATAATTAGATAAAAGGCTCAAGGTTCAATCTTTGACTATAAAACCTGAAAATATAGATAAGTTTTTATATAGATGGATTTTTCTTCTTGATTTTTCTGTGGCATGCTAAAAGCATGTGTTTTCCCTTTTTTGGTTTGTTTTGCTTTGGGGAGAAAATCAGAGGCAGATCATGTGAGGCAACGCGTCACAGATGACCGTATAGGCGGCACTGAGCAAAAGGCCGAATCGGTGCCCCGTACTCAATGCAATTTTTCACCAGTGCTCTGAACTATGCATTGCTAATGCAGGGCAACACACTGAATATATCATGTAATGTCACTAACTGTATGGTACATTATCACATAATATCAGTAAGCCATTTATTATAGATGTTCTTCTATGCTTCCAGACTTTCTGGCTACTCTGTAGAAAAATGGTTTATAACCAACAATGAAATTATAATAGAAATGTTCACGAAGCTTTATGCGTGCAGGCTTGCAGTGTCTAATTCTTTGCGATCCCATAGACTAGCCCACCAGTTTCCTCTGCTCATGGGATTTCCCAGGTAAGAATACTGGAGTGAGTTGCCATTTTCTCCTCCAGAGGATCTTCCCCACCCAGGGACTGAACCTGGGTCTCCTGCATGGCAGGCAGATTCTTTACCGCTGAGCCACCAGGGAAGGCATGTGTTCTAATGTGAGTATAAGTACCGTTCTCTGAACTTGCCACCTTCCGGCATCAGGTGCTTGTACCGTGAGGCTTAGGTCCAAGGTTCCGTTCTCCCCAAAATCTCTGCAGAGCTTCTCTTAAGGCATAAGGCCTCTCTCTCTTTCTGGAATGTGAATTTATCTCAGGCAGATCGGTGCTCCACTTTCTGTTCCAAATGCCCCTTTTTAGGTCAGGTCTTCAGAGAAAGCTTTAACTGAACTCTGAAGTGTAGCCAGCCAATTTAATTGCTCAGTGTAATCACTTTATGATTATGATATGATAACATATCAGTTCCGTCTCTATTCCTATTTGGTTTGCTGGAACGAAAACGAAATCAAAACCCATTAAGAGGAAGGCTTCAGGCAGCGATTAACTTGAATCCCAGACCAATATATTTTTGGCATATTTACCTTGTGGATAAAACATGTGTTTTTATGGGACAGAGGAGACCATGGGATAGTAAGGACAGGGAGAAACCCATACCTGAGCCGCAGACAACAAAAACGAACAACGCCAACAGCCATGGTCCCACAGGATATTTCTCTTCTTGCGGCCTCTGAAAGTGAGTGGGAGAAAGTAAGATGAGGTTCATTCATTCAAGAAACATTTACCGAGTACAGCTAGACACTGTCCTAGTGGCTGGGGACCCGTCGGTGAACGAGACAGACCCAGCCTTAAGGCCAGTGGGCAGACCTAGATGAAAGTGAAAGTGTTAGTCGCTCAGTCATGTCCAACTCTTTTGCAACCCCATGGACTGTAGCCCGCCAGGCACCTCTGTCCATGGAATTCTCCAGGCAAGAACACTGGGGTGGGTAGCCACTGCCTTCTCCAGGGGATCTGCCAGACCCAGGGATTGAATCTTCGTTGCCCACATTGTGAGCAGATTCTTTACTGTCTGAGCCACCAGAGATTTAGATGAACAAAGTCAGTTTAAAGGATCAAGACTGGTTTGGAAAAACTCATTGACAACTTTATTTACATCCCTGTAACTCAATGAACTTGGTAGTTCTTAAATATTCTGGAGACAGATGAGGTATACTACATAAACCATTACAGTGATTTGGGAGCCAAAAATGCCATTACTAATAATTGTTTCTGTTGGCTGAAAGCACACTCCATACCAGGCACTCTAGGAAGCAGCCGATATTTACCATTTCCAGCGCTCACAACGCTACACGAAGTCAGTCTTATTATCCCCCTTCTGTAGCTGAGAAACTGAGGCTTAGGCTTTGTTAACTTCAGCAAGAGCTGGGATTCAAGTTTAGATTTGCCTCATTATAGAGCCAGGGGTTTTGCCTCCATCAGACTCGCCTCGAATTCCCGCATCTGTGGCTTCCAAGCTGGGTCACGAAGCACAGCCATTTTCTCAAAACTTTCCAAGTGCCAGGACTTCCCCCGAGATCAAGTGGGTAAGACTCTACCCTTCAAAGCATGGGTGCTTGTAAGCTCAGTCGTGTCTGACTCTTTGCAACCTCGTGGACTGTAGCCACCAGGCTCCTCTGTCCGTGGGATTCTCCAGGCAAGAATACTGCAGCGGGTTGCCATTTCCTCCTCCAGGGGATCTTCCCGACTCAGGGATAGAATCCGGGTCTCCTGTGTCTCCTGCATTGGCAGGTGGATTCTTTACCACTGGGAAGCACGGGTTCTATCTGTGGTTGGGGAATTAAGATCCATGTGTCTCGTGGTATGGCCAAAAAAAATAAAGAGAACTCTTTAAAAAATAAAAAATGATGGTTTAAAAAAGAAAAAATTTTTAAGTGCTAAAAACCTGGGAAGTCCCTGCAGGGCAAGTCCAGGGAACAGTAGACAGCAACCACGTACAGAGGTGAGAGGAGCAGCATTTTGTAATAAATCTCCTAGTTCTTAGTGAAGCTGACTCTTTGGAGAAATCTCTACTTCTCTGGGAAGCACAAGGGGTCTGTGGTTCCCACACAGATAAGTCCTGCGAACCTCTTGCTCATCTCAAACCAAAAGAACAGGAAGTCTCTCTGCAACCCCTCTGGGTCTGTGTGCTGGTAGGGCTTGGTCCTTACAATCCAATCAATCAATGGAAAACCAATATTTTCTGAGAGAGGCATCTGAAAGTGGAGAACTTCTCAAATGCTAAGGGAGAAGGTAGAGTGAAAAAAAGAAAGAACTCAGTAAATATTTCCTCATTGGCATGAGCCAAAAATAGCCTGTAGTCAACACAGGTTAAAAAAAAAACAACTTATTTTTATCGTAGATAAGGCAACAATTCTCTGGTTCTCAGCTTACTTGTTCCATTCTTAGAGAACCTTCTCTCTTCTACTTCTGTTGAGCTCACTTGGCACTTATATCACCAAGTACTTTTTCTAGATAGCACTTAGCATGATTTGTATGACAATGTTTATTCTTGTGACGCTTTATTTAATGTCAGTCTCTCCACTAGACTGTAAGCCCTACAAGGGCAGGCACTGTGTCTCTTTCATGTATCAGGGCATACCAGTGCCTGATCCAGAACTTAAACATAGTAGATGCTTGATAAATGTTCATCAAAGAATGAATAAGCATGCAAGTTTCACTAAATATGACATCTTAGGTCACCTAGGGGCTTCCCTGGTGGCTCAGATGGGGTAAAGAATCCACCTACAATGCAGGAGACACAGGTTCAATCCCTGGGTCAGGAAGATCCCTTGGAGAAGGGAATGGCTACCCATTCTAGTATTCTTGCCTGGGAAATCCCACGGACAGAGGAGCCTGGAGGGCTACAGACCATAGAGTTGCAAAGAGCTGGACATGCCTGAGAGACTAACACTTTCACTACTCTGTAGGTCACCTAGAGTAAAGAAGGATCTAGAAAAGATATTGGCTCTTTTATTAATTCTTCCAAATTGGTGGTAGGGTTATTCCAGGATTTCTCTTACTAGAGAAGTATAGATTAATGTCAGGGGCAGATAGAATCTGACTAAGGATTAAAACAACTCACTTCTCTGACTTTGAGAAACTTGTATCTACCGACACTTGTATGATGGCAAATCACACTGAAAGGAGATAGTTTCTTTTGACTAGAACAAGGACAAAATCAGTCAAATAACTGCACAGAATAACTCTTTAACCAGAGTTTTCACTGTGTCCTTCTTTGGCACTTGAGACTAAGTCAAGAAGAGAGCAAATAAATAGTTATTTAAACAGAGTGTAACATTTGCCCCTCCCCCATTCACCAACTTCCTAAACATTTGTCCCAGTTGACCAGAAACAAATTCTGTTGCTGTCATCCCACTAATGCTATATTTTTAAAAAATCCATTTAGTTCTATCTCCAGCAAAGTCAACAAGTGAATTCAGGAGCCTGTAAATGGGATTATTGGTCTAGGGCAGATACCAAATGGAGTCCTTTATTTTTCTTTTGCGGAAACTCCACTCAAATTATCAGGATGCAGAGCTTGGAGCATATAACACAGAAATCTTTTTGACGACATTTCATAGTGAATCAATAGTACTTCGGGACTTTCAGAGCTCAAGAACAACTTGGTTGGTCATAATATCTACATATATATATATATATATATATTTTAAAACTGGAATACAGTTGCTTTACAATGTTGTGTTAGTTTCTGCTGTACAGCAAAGTGAATCAACCACGTGTGTGTGTGTGTGTGTATCCTCTTCCTTGGATTTCCTTGCCAGTTCCCTGTGCTATACAGCCTGTTCTCATTAGTTATCTATTTTATGCATGAAAGTGAAAGTATTAGTCTCTCAGTAGCATCTGGCTCCTCTGTCCATGGGATTCTCCAGGCAAGAATACTGGAATGGGTTGCCATGCCCTCCTCCAGGGGATCTTC
>SJYQ01010445.1:31298-60645 GCA_006410935.1 Redunca redunca | reverse complement strand
CACACACACACACACACACACACACACACCCCTGTGCATAAGGCACAGATTTTACTTAAACATTGTTATAAAGCTTTAATCTACACTTTTGGAGGTGTAGAATGCCTGGCAATAAACTAGGCTCTAAAATTCTGGAATACATTAGCAAGATGAACCTGAATTCACAGAATGAATAAGAGGAATGCTGCTTTTATAATTTGGCCTACAAGCCCCTGGAGAAAAGGTAAAGAAGGAAGATGGAAGGAAATTCAGGTTGAATCGCACTTTGAATTCCCAATGTACACAAGGACAGCATTACAAAAGGCAGGAAAGAAAACCTTACCAGGGTGTGTTTGTTGGGAAGGGCGGGCAGGTGTGAAGCCTAGGAGGGAGAGATGGCAAACGGCTTCCCTTTACCCATTCATTCATTCAACAAACAATCTCGCACTACTAGGTTCCTGTCGCTTGTGTCAAGCAGTGGGTTTAACTCTTCCCTTAAGGATGTGACTTTGATCCTTCCCAGAGACAAAGACTCAGTTCGGGAGGCCCTTCTGCGGCTCCGTGGCAGCCACTCCCAGAGGGGCCACGGCCAACCAGGGCCCTCTCCGCCCACGCGAGGCCAAGTCCGCGCCCTGGCCGTGGGGGAGCCCATTCCTCAGCGCCCCCAGTGCTGGACCCCTCGGGAGGGGCGGCCTGGGGCGCGGAGGAGGCGGGGTGGGGGGCAGCCCCGCGCCCGCAGCCCTACGCCCGCCCCGCTCCGCCCCGGCCCCGCGCCGCTCGGTCCACGCCGCCCCCGCCTTACCAGGGTTTTGGCTACGTTCCCCCTCTGGGTGATGTTTTTGCTGTGCTTCTCGTTGGCCATCCGGATCCGCTGTTTGGCCACCATGGCTCGGGCGCCAGGAAACGCTCTCGACTCCCACCTGCAAGGATGCCCCCCGCGTGAGCCCCCCGACCGGGCCGAGCTCGTCCCGCCCGCCCCGGGCGCTGCAGGTGGCAAGGCGCGGCCCCCGAGCCCCGGGCACCCCGCTCCCCAACCCCCAACGAGCTGGCTCCAGAGAGAGGCCAGAGCCCGGACGGAAGTAATCTTTCATCTCAGGAAACCCTCTCCTACTTCCTCGCCATCCTTCCGGTCCCCCCAGCTACCTAACCAGCGCAGCCCCGAGGCGGGCGCTGCGGCGCGTCCTCTGTGCACCCGGCGGCCGGAGCGCAGCGCGCCGAGCGGCTCCGGTCGGGGGACCCCGGGGGAGTCGGGATCCAGCGGCCGAACGCGGCGAGGCCCAGGGTTCAGGCGGCCGCGGGCTTTGTGCGCTCACAAAGGCCCTGGGGAAGGGGTTGGGGCGGCTGCGCTTCGAGCCGGGGTCGCGCAGTCTCCCCGGCACCGCTGCCCGCTGGCCGAGGGCAGGGCTGGAGGCGGCGGCCCGCGGTCCTCAAAAGACAAGTTGAATGAGAGAGAACGGGGCTGGGCCCGCGCTTCTGGGGGACCGTGGGAAGGAGCCTCCCCTTCGGGGGTCTGGGGAAGGGCTTGCGCAGGGAAGGGCGCCGCAGGAGCTTTCTGAAGTGCTGCAGAAAGGACCGGATATTCTAGAGGATGGGGAGAAGAGGATGTGAGGATGGAGTGGAGAGAGGCCTTCGTGCCTGGGCGGTTCTGGGGTTACTCGGAAGACGACAGCGCCGCATCTGAGTGAAACGTGGAGGAAAGACTTAGGCTTGCTGCCCAGGCGGAGTTTGGTGGTCACCGCCTGGACGTGGGTAGCTTGGACCCCCCGGGGCAACTTGGTTCTCCTCTAGAGAATTCCACCCCCCCAACCCCCCACCCCCGGTCCAGGGGCATCTGAACTGGAGGCTTCCCTGTGGTTCAAGGGTACAAATGGAACGTTCCTGACTCACAACCGTTGGTACCAGGCCCTACAGATTGTCTAGTGTGGAGGGTGGGGGGGATGGGAAGAGGGGCCCAGTCCTTCACTTTCCCACTTGCTGGATGGATTGGAGTTAGCCCCTAGAAGACCAGAAGAGGGGAGCCCTCAGCCTGGAGGTTCTGGGGCTGGGGGGAGTGGTGGGAAGAAGAGTTAGACCAGCTTTGGCTCATGCACCCCAGTCCTTCCTTTGGGGCATCTGTGACTGGGTTTCCACTGGGTTCTACGGCGTGAGACTCCCCTGCATCCAGGGGAGGAGAGGGAGGGCGCCTTCTGGCCCTTTGTGCCTTCCTAACTGGCAGGGGCTTCTCAGCTGAGCTCAGCCTCATGCCTCTCCCCATTTCTTGTCAAGCAAACAATAATATGGACTGTTTAGGGACAGCTTTGGGTAACCTAGAAGAAGCCAGAAGTTATCTAGCATCATTAATAAAATCTGGTCATTCTTTTTCTACTCTGAAGATGAGTTGTTTCCAAACTAGTTTCCATTGGCTTAACCATTACCACCACCACCACCGTTACATGAGCACAAACCAAGCAGGCCCAACTCTAATGCTAAGCTTTTAATAACAATTGAGTTCTTTCTTTTTAAAACTTTAATTTTTATTGAGTATAGTTGCCAGCTGATACGAAGAGCTGGCTTATTGGAAAAGACCCTGATGCTGGGAAAGACTGAAGGCAGGAGGAGCAGGGGGCGACAGAGAATGAGATGGTTGGATGGCACCGCTGAATCAATGGACATGAGTCTGAACAAACTCCAGCAGACAGTGAAGGACAGGCAGGCCTGGCGTGCTGCAGTCCGTGGGGTCCCAGAGTTGGACATGACTTAGCCACTGAACAGCAACAGCTGCTTTGCAATACTGTGTTCATTTCTACTATACAGCAAAATGAATCAGCTGTACGTATACATACAGCCCCTCCCTTTTGGATTTCCTTCCCACTTAGGTCACCACAGAGCTCTGAGTAGAGTTCCCTGAGCACTGAGTAGGCTCTCATTAGTTCCCCGTTTTATTCATAGTATCAGTAGTGCATATGTGTCAATTCCAAGCTCACAGTTCCTCCCACTCCCTCCCACACCAAGGTTCCCCCTTGGTGTCCATTCGTTTCTTCTCGACGTGTATGTCTGTTTCTGTTTTACAAATAAGATCCTTGGTGGGGAAGGGTGAGAGGCCTTGGCTGTGTGTGAGGCCCAGGGCCAGCCTCTCCGTGACTCGCCTTCCTCCGATCTCGTCCACACACCTGGAGAGGCAGGGCCCCGCCTGAGCTGGCACACACCTGGCTCCGCGAAGCATGAAGGGAAAGATGCGGACAGAGGTGGTTTTCTATTTGGGCCTGCGAGCAGAAAAGCGTTCCTCAGGGTCAGAGAGCTGCCTTCTGCGAGGCTCAGGCATGCTGTCTCGCTTAGGAAAATAATTGGGTTTTGACCCGTGACTCCTGCTTGATATGGGGCTTCCCAGGTGGTGCTAGTGGTAAAGAACCCACCTGCCAACGCAAGAGATGTGGATTCAGTTCCATGGTCGGGAAGATCCCCTGGAGCGGGGCATGGCACCCACTCCAGTGTTCCTGCCTGGAGAATCCCATGGACAGAGGAGCCTGGCGGGCCACAGTCCAAGGGGTCACAAAGAGTGGGACATTACGGGAGCAACTAAGCACGCACGCGTGCCTGCTTGACACTGACCAGTTTTACTCTTTTTCTCACTATGCTTCATGTCACAACATTTTAAGTTAGTTTGTTTTAATTATAGATTGTATACTCACAGCAAACATTCAAACAGAAATAGGATATAAAGTGATAAAGCAAAGGTCTCCTTCCCTGCCCTCCCCACTAATTCCCATTGTTTCTAGGTTACCCTTCTAGTAGTTTTTACTCCTATAGGAGGCTACTTATATATTCCCTTTTAAAAAACAAGCCAACATATGCCAACTGTTCTGCCACTTGCTTTTCTCAGTTTATTGCAATATGATTACATCTACTTTTATATCCCTTCTTTTTCTAATAGGTACACAGTCTTCCATATTTATGGTTATATAGTAATATATTGAAATATAGGTGGACATTACTTTGCCAACAAAGGTCCGTCTAGTCAAGGCTATGGTTTGGACTGTGAAGAAAGCTGAGCACCGAAGAATTGATGCCTTCTAACTGTGGTGCTGGAGAAGACTCTTGAGAGTCCCTTGGACTGCAAGGAGATCCAACCAGTCCACCCTAAAGGAAATTAGTCCTGAATATTCATTGGAAGGATTGATGCTGAAGGCTGAAACTCCAGTAGTTTGGCCACCTGATGGGAAGAGCTGACTCATTGGAAAAGACCCTGATGCTGGGAAAGATTGAAGGCGGGAAGAGATGGGGACGACAAAGCAAGAGATGGTTGAATGGCATCACTGACTCGATGGGCATGAGTTTGAATAAACTTCAGGAGCTGGTGATGCACAGGGAAGCCTGGCGTGCTGTAGTCCATGGGGTCACAGAGTTGGACACGACTGAGTGAACTGAACTGATAGGTGGATATTTATTTCCAGTTATTTTGTATACGTGTGTGTTTGCCAGCAATGCTTTAGGGAACATCCCTGGACATGTATCTTTCTGTACCTGTGCAGGACACATATATACGTATGGCATAGATTGCTAGAGCTGGAGCTGCTGTGCCTTTCACGGCTTCAGTGGAGTTACTGCTCTCTCTTGGGGTGAGGCAGTCTCTTCTTGTTCTGTCACTAAGTCCTGTTTGACTCCATGAATGACAGGCTTCCCTGTCCATCACCAGCTCCCAGAGCTTGCTCAAACTCATGTCTGTTGAGTCGGTGATGCCATCCAACCATCTCATCCTGTCTCCCCCTTCCCCTACTGCTCTCAATCTTTCCCAGCTTCAGGGTCTTTTCCAAGGAGTCAGTTCTTTGCATCAGGTGGCCAAAGTATTGGAGCTTCAGCATCAGCCCTTCAAATGAATAATCAGGACCGATTTCTTTTGGGATTGACTCGCTGGATCTCTCTGCAGCCCAAGGGACTCTCAGGAGTCTTCTCTAGCACCACTACTACCATGTCCTCCTCTATATCTTCCCATTCTCCTCTTTGCCCTCTACAATCTCAGACCTTTATTAGACCTAGAGGATCACCGTTATTGTTTTTTAAATATTTTTTAATATGGACCATTTAAAAATCTTTATTGAGTTTGTTGAATACTGCTTCAGTTTTATGTTTTGGGTTTTTTTGGCCCTGAGGCATGTGGGATCTTAGCTGCCCCACGAGGGATCAAACCCACAGCTCACTGCATTGGAAGTTGAAGTCTTAACCACTGGACTGCCAGGGAAGTCCTGAGAACTAACCATTATTTACTAAGAAGAGTTTTCCCATTCACCGTGGGTCTTGTCCCTTCCCCTCCTTAGCCCCACATGCATGCATGCATGCTCAGTTGCTTCGTTTGTATCTGACTCTTTGAAACCCCATGGACTGCAACCTGCTAGACTCTGTCCATGGGATTCTCCAGGCAAGTATACTGAAGTGGGCTGCCATGCCCTCCTCCAGGGGATCATCCTGACCCTGGGATCAGACCCATGTCTCTTGTGTCCCCTGCATTGTAGGCAGATTCTTTACCACTGAGCCACTAGGGAAGCCCTTGTAGCCCCACAGCCTGCCATACACCAGAGATCGAGCTGGCTCCTGCCAGAAGCCCTTCAGCTGGGGAGCAGGGTCCGATGTCTGAAGCTGCATCCTTAGAGTTCAAGAGTAACCACTGTGCTAAGAAGGAGTGAGGCCTGGCGTCATCTTGCTTTTATGAGATGGGAGGATTGAGGAGGTGAATGGAAACTCGACCAAGAGGAGATAGTTCCTTTGGGTTAATCGTGCTGGTGGCAGGAGTTTTATGGCACACCGGTAGTACGTAATGGTCCACTGCAACTTCTAAAATTGCCTTGGGTAAAGAAGCAGGAAGGTGTTATGTTAACTGATTAAAATTGAATTGGGGGTGGCAAGTTTGTCAACCTTTCGAGCAAGAATTCATCACAAGCCTGTGACCATTAATGCTAAGGCTGCCCCATGTAGGGCACTGGGTTTCAGACTAGAGACTGCGTTTCACCCATCCTTATGAATGGTGTACAGCCAAAGCTGCAGCTTCCCTGGTGGCTCAGTGGTAGAGAATCCACCTGCCAATGCAGGAGATGCGGGTTTGATCCCTGATTTAGGAATATTCCCTTGAAAAAGGAAATGGCAACCCGTTGCAGTACTCTTGCCTGGAAAATCCCATGGATGGAGGAGCCTGGTGGGCTACAATCCATGGGGTCACAAAAGAGTCAGACTTGACTTAGTGACTGCTGCTGCTGCTAAGTCACTTCAGTCGTGTACAAGTCCATGTGACCCCATAGACGACAGCCCACCAGGCTCCCCCATCCCTGGGATTCTCCAGGCAAGAACACTGGAGTGGGTTGCCATTTCCTTCTCCAATGCATGAACGAGAAAAGTGAAAGTGAAGTCGCTCAGTCGTGTCCGACCCTCAGCGACTCCATGGACTGCAGCCTTCCAGGCTCCTCTGTCCATGGGATTTTCCAGGCAAGAGTACTGGAGTGGGGTGCCATTGCCTTCTCTGCGACTTAGTGACTAAGTAACAACAAATATTCAAAGCTTACAGATGTGACTCTATTGAGCTGTGAGGTACTGGACACCTGTCATTTTTCTGTGAACAACATGCAGACCTTGTGTCTTTTGGGGGGACTCCTCACTGTGAATCTCAGGACCTTCTCTCCCACTATGGGAGCCCAGTAGGGTGTGTGACCAAGCTTGGCCGAGTGATGCTCTTGTTTGGAACTTTAAGGCTTGAGCAGAAAGCACAAGGACAAAGGGCCAGGTTCAACTTCACCTTGCTGGTGAGGTCTAAGACACCAGCAGTATCTAGTGGAGAGGGTGATGGTTAAGATGGTGGTGGACCCAATGGTGGTATCTCATGTATTCTGCAATCTTGATAATAAATTCTTCTGCTTCCATTGGCCAGAGTTTATATGTGTTGTTCACAATCAAGAGGGCTTCCCAGGTGGCTCAGTGGCAAAGGATCTGCCTTCCAGGCAGGAGATGCGAGTTTGATCCCTGAATTGGGAAGATCCCCTGGAGAGGGAAATGTCACCCTACTCCAGTATTCTTGCCTGGAGAATCTCATGGACAGAGGATGGGCTAGCAAAAGAGTCAGACATGACTTAGCAACTAAACAAGAACAATCACAACCAAAACCCCTGCTGAATGTATGCAAAAACAGACAAAACCCCAGTATGTCCTCCTTGGTCATTCCCCTTTCCAGATCTGGAATGATGGCTGTCTCACTTGAAGTTTTCAGACATTGACAACTAGTGGCCTCCCCTCAGCCTGACTCATCAAGGGGACCTGGGCATAGAGATCTTGATGGCAGATGCTGTGGTGGCCAGTTCTTGATATTGAGTGAGGGTGACTGGTACCCCCTACATAAGTAAAACTGGCAGATCGCGGATGCTTCAAATCGATATTTTCGGTTTCTTCTCCCTCCAAACGGTTTCCAATACTGCTGGAGAAGAGGCAAAGTTGGCAAATCTCAGCATCATCTCCTTTGCACATGTGAAGTTCTGATAAGAATGTTCATGATGATGTGTCAACAGTAGGCAAAGAAAAATAGGAGAACTGACAGCCATCTCTATCTGCTGCACGTGTTAGAATCAACGCCTTCAATTACGATTTTATAGAATCATATCACGTTGTAACTGGAAGGGAACTCAGTCATTGGTTTCATGTTTATTGAGTGTCTTCTATGCGCCAGACACTGTTTTAGACACTGAGGATTCAATGAGAGATACAAGAGATTCTACCTTTAGAAAGTGCTAGGTTTTATGGCAGAGACAGAAAGCAAACATTGGGAGACTAGCCTCATTTCACAAATGAGCAAAGGCCTTGGAATTGCAGAGGGAGTTGTGGCAGGGTTGAAAGCAGCAAAGAGGCCTCTTGGCTTCCTGTTTTCTCAGAAGGAACATTTACTAGGTAAACTTGAGTGGGAGCCAGCGTGCAGGTTTGAGAGATTTGGAGTAGCCTCCACATGCTCTGAAATAAATCACACATGTGCGTGCGTGCGCGCGCGCGCGTGCGCACACACACACACACACATGCATACTGCAGAACAAGGATAAACTATCTTCCAGACAAGCCTTGATCTTTGGTCCCTAAGTGATGGCACAAGACAGACTTTAAACATTGTGATATCTGTCATTCCCTGACCCCACAGGTGATCGGATTAAGCTTTAAAATGGAAGACGTGATTACCCATCT
Source organism: Redunca redunca (assembly GCA_006410935.1). Lineage (NCBI taxonomy): Eukaryota > Metazoa > Chordata > Mammalia > Artiodactyla > Bovidae > Redunca > Redunca redunca. The sequence goes on along the minus strand of SJYQ01010445.1, from coordinate 52,485 downwards.
CCAGTCTGTAATTGCCTGCTCACAGCTGTTATTAATAGCAGTAAAGCCATCCTATCCCGAGGGGGGAGGGATCGTACCCCGTTACCGTATTTTCCCTAATGACCTCCCATGGCAGTGCACTCAGGGCTGCAGTGATGTGAAGTGTTTTCCACATGTTTGAACACTCAAGCCATGCTGTGTATCACACTCCTGCCCGTGCCCTGCTAAGATTTCAACCGTGATTTAGCACAAAGCCACCTTGTTTCTCTTCAGTCGAGTGCATGTTTTTAACGGCTGGAAGAGTTTCCTGGTAGGGAAGAAATAACATCAGTAATGCCTCACATTTCCTAAGCACTTCCTGAGGCCCAGACATGGCTAACTGCTCTACCTGCGCGTTCTCGCTTCTTACACAACCCTCTAAGTACGTGGATCCTGGAAACAGACAAATCCTGGCCCCTCTACTTATTAGGTGGGTGATATAAGTCTCTCTCCTCATCTATAAAGCGGGCATGTGGCAGTAATGCTTATTAGAGTTCTTTTGAGATTAGATGAAATTATTCATGTTAAGAACATTAAACACAGAGCATAGACCCATGGTCATTACTTAGTAAATGTCAGCCTCTGCTAACATCTCCATAGACCACTGAGGAAATTGGTTTATAGACGTTAAGTATCTTGCCTAAGGAAGGTCAAGACAATGAGCCATAGCCATTACCCACACATACTTTGGAGTCTACTTGAGGTTCTTAAACAGGCCTGAATGTTGTAAGCCCAGATGAACCCAAAGAGCCATTGCATTCAGAGACAGAATCTTTCTCAGTCATTTTTTCTTTTAAATTATTTCAAAAATCTAAAAAATATTCAAGCATTACCATATTGAAGCGATATAGAGAAAAGTCACACTTTCTCACCTTTGACTCCAATAAGTTGAAAACAATTTCTACCTGTCTATGCATATTCAAGTATGTATGCATGATACATTTTAACATGTGTACATGTATTATATATGCTTATTTATGTATAATGTATTTAAATAAACTTGTTACAAAATCCTTTTAATTCCCCTTTAAAAAATCTCAAGTAGTATCCTGCTATTCAACATGATCTGTACCTTATTTTTTTTTTCCACTTCATGTATCATGGAGATTGATTCACATCATTTTATCATTTTAACATGATTGCATGATATTTCAGGTGTGAAGAAACCATAATTGATTTAACCAATCTCCTATTGATAGATATTTAGATTGTTTCCAGTTTATTGCTACAAAAATCAATGAATAGCTTTGCCTATGTATTTTTGCAAAAATGCATGCATATATTTATTGGAGGACTTCCCAGAAGTGTGATTACTGGGCCAAAAGTTATGTGTTGAAAAGTGTATGGAGATTATCAAATTATCCTTAGAGACATTGTATCAATTTGTATCCTTCCTTGCTTCTTGGCCTTTTGGCTAAGATCAAGTGGTGGCTCAGACAGAAAGCATCTGTCTAAAATGTGGGAGACCTGGGTTCAATCCCTGGATTGGGAAGTTCCCTGGAGCAGGAGACGGCAACCCATTCCAGTACTCTTGCCTGGAAAATCCCATGGACGGAGGAGCCTGGTGTCCATGGGGTCACAAAGAGTTGGACACCACTGAGTGACTTCACTTTTTTTTTTTCATAACGTATGTGAATGGGTTCAGGGTATTTTTTCCTTACTTGTATGGGTGAGTGGCATGACTTCTTTTTGTTTCTTTACAGGCTTTGCTATGAGCGTGCGTGCTGTAATTCGGCCACAGTCATGAACGTGTCCACTCTGCAGTTAGTTTTGTTGTCCCCTTCATCAAGGTTAGTACTTTCCTGGTCAGTGAGTCACAATAGGGACCAGAGGAGAAAATGGGCAGATGGGCAATATTCCTGACCATTTCTGGATTTCCTTAGAGTCTCCCTTCCTAACAGTAGAGAATTATCAAAAAATTGAAATGTTTTAAAAATACTATTATTCTGTTTTTTAAGCTTCACTGTCATAAGACATATTTATATCCGGTACAGAGCTCTAAACAATTTAGAGATAAAGGACTTATATTTACGCATAATCCTTATTGTACAGAAATCGCTTTTAGTAGACTGTGAGTTCCTTCAAGACCCAGACCATGGATGTTCATTATGGCATCCCCAGAGGGTGTCTGATGACAGATTAAGTGAATACTGAATGAAAGAATAGTGAATACAGAAAGAATTTGGGAGATTTGGATATTAATTACAATAAATGTCTATTTTGTGTATTGTATAGTTTGTATTTCATTCATTCAGATACATGTCAACTTGTGTTAGATTTGCAGAGCAAGTTCATACTCCAGACTGTAACCCAGCCATCTACAGATAACAGTAAGCCCCTGTTTTCATTGCTTATGTTCGTTTCCTTTGATTTAAATTCAAAGTTATGTCACCATTTAGAATAATATACAAGTTTTACTGGTTTGGGTCACTCACTCCGTATTATAGTTGTTATTTTTATCTGTCACATTGAATTCTTTTTCCCCTCCAAAATCCGGTCCTTTCAATAATGTCATCACACAGTTGCTTCAAAGGAGCTTTGCGGATGAGGGAGAATGCTCTCGGCCTTTCTGAATGTCAGCACATTCAACCAAGATTCCCAGCTTCTGAAAACTTGTCACATCTAATATACTTAAAAAGGATTTCATAAAGAGCTTACTGGCAATGATATGGGTATGGATTAGTAAACCATCCGCAGAAAGCTCAGGCATTCGGATGAAACTGTTTGCACCGAAATCACAGCAGCGTTTGAATCACACAGCGTCCCCGGGTGACTATGCATGTGGAAAGCTCTGGGCNGCAACAGCCCATTTGGTGAAATGTAGTGTCATTCCCAGTCCATAGGGTGACCAAAAGTGGGACACAACTGAAGTGACTTAGCACAGCCCAGCGGTGCCATTCCCCTGCCACTGCTAGTGTCTACCAGCTATTAATCGTTTCCCTTAGGAGTCACTTTCTTTTTTTCATTTTTATTTCAAGTGGTGGAGATGTTCTAGGTTTGTGTGTGTGTGTGATAGAAAATTTGTAAAACTGAACATATAACGTAAAAATGTTTTATTTAATACATAGCATAAATGTTAACCATTTTAAAGTGTACAGTTCAGTGGCATTAAATATCATCACTGTTTCTAGAATTTTCTCATCATCCCAAATGGAAACTCTATACCCACTAAGCTCCCCCACCCTTTCCCCAGCCCTTGGTAACCTCTATTCTATTTCTGTCTCCATGAATTTGCCTCTTTAGGAACTGAAACACAGTTTTGAAGTCTTAGCATCCTTAAACGGATAACAGTTGGCTTAAAGCCCCAGCACGCTTCTATCAGATTGTGGAACGAGCCATCTGGTGACTGAATCTTCCCTTAAATAATCCAGGAAACAGCCACGGTTCACCTGAATTACTCATACTATGGCTCCTAGCAGACAGTGTGACGTTCCTTTGTATCCTCTTTAAAAGGTTTGTTCTCTCCTTTCCCTTCTTTCATGGTACTTTTCAGATAGCTTACTAGAAACTGGCTTGTCATTAAAAGTTGGCAATTGCCCTGGTCATTGCTCCTAGAAGATTTTAATTCTTCATTTTTTAAAAGAACATTAAAGAAATTGAATTATAGTGGATTTGCAATGTTGTGTTAGTGTTTGGTGTACAGAAAAGTGCTTCAGTTATGTACACACACACATATGTTCTTTTTCAGATTCTTTTCCATTATAGGTTATCACAAGATATTTTATATAGTTCCCTGTGGTATGCAGTAGGGCCTTGTTGTTCATCTCTTTTATATATAGTAGTTTGTGGCTGCTAATTCCCTACTCCTAATTTATTCTCCCACCTTCCCCTTTGGTAACCATGTTTGTTTTCTATGTCTGTGAGTCTGTTTCTGCTTTGTAAATAAGTTCACTTGTATCGTATTTTAGATTCCACATTTAAGTGATATCATATATTTGTCTTTCTCTGTCTGACTTACTCCACTTTGTATGATAATCTCCAGGTCCATCTATCTTGCTGCAGATGACAATAATGTGTTTTAAAGCAAGTTCCCTATCTTCCTTTTTTAAAATTGTGGTAAAATATACAGAACATAAAATTCACCATTTTAACCATTTTAAAATGCACAGTCCTGAGGCATTAAGTACATTCACACTGCTGTGTGACCATCACCACTATTCATCTCCAGAACATTCTCACCTTCCCAAACCAAAACTCCACACGTACCCATTAAACACAAGCACCCCATTTGCCTCTTCTCCGGCCCCTTATCTTCACAAATCTGCCTGTTCTATGTACCTCATATAATTCCCTTTAATTGACACAATGGCTAGAAATCCAACTCAACAGCAGAAATGGGATACCACATCAAGAGGAAAGGGGCTTGTTAAAATTCTAGAGTTTATCTTAGGCTTCTGTTTTGACACAGCTGGACTTACAGAGATTTACGACTTGGGGTTCATGGTTAAATATCAAATTTTTGAGATTCCTTTACTTTGATAAATACTCACACTAGGTCAGTTGCTTCTAGGAATCAGGAATCAGATGGTTTATGTTTCTTTAACTATAGGCAGAGCTAGCTGATTTCTAAAAGGGAGATTATTTCCTCAAGGGACTGTTGACCTAGTTAACAGCTAGAGGGTGGATCCTTGGGCATATTCAGAGCACTTGCCAATGCCTTTGGGGTGACAGTGTAAATAACACCTATTTTCTTGGCCCAGGGTAAACAGGGCCTGACAGGCTATAGCCCATAGGGTCACAAAGAGTCAGACACAACTGAAACGATTTAGCACAGCACAGGATAGCTACTAGAACGGAAGCAGGCACTTAAGTAAGCCATCTCAGTCTTCTGGATAGAGAAGTTGTCATCATTTTTTAGTTTTGGAAGAGAGGTAGGAAGGAAGAAAGGATTTGAACTTGTTTTCTCCCATCTTGCTCCAGAAGATCAAGATAAATGTGCAGACACTTTCCCTTTTCACTTTCATGCATCAGAGAAGGAAACGGCAACCCACTCCAGTGTTCTTGCCTGGAGAATCCCAGGGACGGGGGAGCCTGGTGGGCTGCCGTCTATGGGGTCGCACAGAGTCGGACACGACTGAAGTGACTTAGCAGCTTAAAAATAATAAGAACAAGAGCACAAAATGATTCTACGAGAATGCTGAGGTGCCATCTTCCCTCAGGAAGCATTAGCTGACCATGTGACATGTAGCTTTTGCCTCCTTTGCAGCCCTCAGATGCTTTTTGGTCCCATTCATCTGATGGGGGCCAGCCATTGTCTGTGTTTAATGTCTGGTTTACTCTCTAATGAGATTATAAGCTCATCGAAGACAAGAATCAGGTCTTCTCTGAAGTGTTTACCATTGCATCTGCCCTGGAACTAGCTTTCTTTAAGCACCAAACATAGCACTTTGCCCACAGAACGTGGTCAATCTTAGTTTGGTGAGGCTGTTCCTAGAAGGAAAAATATCTGATTCGAGCTCTTTGGACTTCTGTTTTTCTGAGTTCTCATTCCTTATCATCACCTCCCCTTTCCTCCTCAACACATGTGGGGTTTTCTTTTCTTCTATCCACAGTCCATGCTACCTGCCTAAAGCAGGGGCTTGTGAGCTTTCAGGGGCAGCTTTGACCAGAAAGAACACTGCATTAGGAGTCAGAAGACGTGGGGTTGAGTTCTGGAACTTTACCACCCAGAAAGGCCTTGGTGTGCTCATCTGTAAAAATAAGCATAACAGTACTTCCTTTGTAGGGTTGCCATGGGGATTACACATGGGCTAGGATATCCGGGTGCATTTTGATCTGTAACGCTCTGTTGGGAAATGTTAGGGTGGTTAGGGACGTGGCCTCGGGAACAGCTCACCTGGGTGGGAAACTTGTCCATGTCCCTTAAACCCTGTCTCAGATTCTGGATCTGAAAAAATGGCAATGGTTATGATACCCACTTTGCAGGCTTGTTCTAAGACTTCAACAATGAATGTGTTTGGAGACACAGGATAGGGCTTCCCTTGTAGCTTGGTGGTAAAGAATCTGCCTGCCAGTGCAGGAGACACCGGTTCAATCCCTGGGTTGGGAAGATCTCCTGGAGAAGGAAATGGCAACCCATTCCAGTATTTGCTTCATGAACAGAGGTGCCTGGTGGTTACAGTCCTCGGAGTAGCAATAGAGTCGGGCACGACTTAGTGACTAAACCACAGACACGTGGTAAGAAGCATGTGGATGGCATTGATTATCGTGTAGTTATAATGAGGTGTTATTTTTCCATAGTGAGGTGTCATTACTGAATGAAGATAAATTCCAGTCTTAGCCCCAGTTTTGTATTTTGTTCTTATCTTTTTTTCCCAGTTTGCAAGGTGTCTCCACTTGGATAGTTTATTGTCACCTAAATCTCTATGCCTAAAATGGAATATATAACCACAATCCTAATGTCTCCCCAAACCTTTGCTGCTATTCAACTCTACTACTGCTGGTGGCGGGCTCCATTCTTAGTTACCCATATTTACATTCTCATAGTTCTTGACTCTTCCCCCAGTCCCTCACCCTCTGGGTTTGAAACAGGATGTGCTGTTTCCAACATACTGAGGTTCCGCCAGAAGAGCTGGAGACAATGTCCTTTGCTCTAAGAGAATATTATGATTACTAACCAGCTGTTTTGGCTGGAGTTTTCATAGAAAACAAATCCATCTTGTGTCCTTCCAGGACGTGAAAAAGTGGATGATTGATCAGCAACGGGTCGTAATAACAAACTTTCTGAAGATCAAAATCACACATCAAAGAACTCTGTGATCTCACTTTCCCTGTTTGAAAATAAAAACACAGATGCATTCTTGATTATGTATATCCTAATCCTTCTGAACTGTATTAAAAAAAATCTACCATATGATAAGCTTCACATGTGTTTATGGCTGCATTTTCTAGGAGGAATTTCTATTTCGCTGTGTTGGTTCCCAGATCGTGTTACTAGTGAGTTAGACAGGATGGAAAATAAGCTATCAAGCTGCCATCTTGGATGAATACAACTACAGATCAATGGGTAAGGGAATTCTTTCAGGGCTGTGAGGAAGTACACTGTAAGTTGAGCAGTAATTTCATCAGAATATGCCAGAAGACATGGGCAAATTGCCAGGCTGGGATGTGACGGCAGTGAGTACACTGGCTTTTGCTATCGTGACAAAATGTCAAGTGTTCTTTTAAAAAAATGATTGTATGGATCATAAGATGGAAAGAAAGAAAAAGACAGTAGTTGAGTTGCTGGTATTTTTTTTATAAAATAGTTTCAAACAGTGATCAGAAGAGCAAGAAATCTAATAAATTATCTGGCATGCTAGCTTGTTATAACAGACCACAAAATAAAATCTTGTGATTTCTTCCAGGTCACTGTTACAGGAACCAAGAAGAAAAGACAAATATCATATGATATCACTTTTATGTGGAATCTAAAATATGATACAAATGAATTTATTTGCAAAGAAGGGGAACAGACTCACAGATATAGAGAACAAATGGATGATTACCAAAGGGGCAAAGAAAAGTTAGGAGTTCGGGATTAACATATATGCACTACCTATGTAGGGCTTCCCAGGTGGCACAGTGGTAAAGAATCTGCCTGCCAATGCAGGAGACCCAAGAGACATGGGTTTGACCCCTGGGTTGGGAAGATCCCCTGGAGTAAGAAATGACAACCCTCTCCAGTATTCTTGATTGGAAAATCCCCTGGGGGCTATAGTCTATGGGGTTGCAAAGTGTCGGACATGACTTAGGAACTGAAGATACACACACACACTACAGTGTGTAAAAAAGAAATAACAAGGACCCGCTGTAGAGCACAGGGAACTATATTCAATATCTCGTAATAACCTGTAATGGAGGGGAATCTGAAAAAGAATATGTGTGTGTGTGTGTGTGTGTGTATGTATACCCACATACAGATACGTATGTAGCTGAGTCACTTTGTTGTTCACTGGAAACTGACACAACATTGTGGGTTAACTATACTTCAATTAAAAAAAAAATGGTTTAAAAATTAAAAAAGGAAAGTTTGATTGAAAATTCAAATATTTAGGTTCTTCTATTTCCGTCAGCTATATGATCTCAGCCCATCACTTATTCCCAAGCCTCATTTGTCTGACTTGTCAAACAAGGATAATATAATAATGTTTATGCTCTTAAATCATCACAAGTGGTTGTGATGATTACTTTAAATAAAATAGATGAAAAATCTTTGAAAAATTTAAGCTATAAAATATCCTCTTATTAGATATAATACTTTTTCCAGGGATTTACACCTTTTCCCTATCACATTTTTTTACTGGTTCCAAACTTCCTCTTATCTTTTAGAAATGCTCAGCAAATAGTTCTGTTGTTTATTAAGGAAGGAGATGAGCTTGGAGCTTGTTTACAGCTGTTACTGTGCACTTACTATTTTCTTCTGAAATGCCTATCTCAGCAGCCTTGCAGGACAAACAGAAAGTGCATTGAAGTCACAGTGATTGATCTGGGGGATACATGAGGGAGCCCCATTTTTTTCCTAAGGAGACTAAGATGGTGGATTAGAATGAGGTAAGTTCTTATTTTAGTGCTTTTCTTTAGGTTTGACAAGACATATTCAGAAATAGCCTAATAATGTTAACTGGTATATCTTGATTTACACACAGTTACTATTTGAAAGAGGACGATCAGGAACTGCCATATTTAATAGACTCTAAGATCCCATTGCTTCCAAGATGTGTCTCTATGTTGTTTCCTCTAAGAAATAACACAAAATACCACCAATTACAATTTCAAGATGTTAATGATTGAAAGCAGGCCCTGCTTTCAGAGCTTTTAAATCGAGAGAAACTGTATGACAGAGTTGATGAAATATGGTCGTGTTCTGAGTGTCTACTGTATCCAAGGAATGAATAACGATGTGCCTTCTTTATTCATTTAATTCTTTCAACAGACCCAAGAGGCAAGTATTTTTTTGCCCACTTTCACAGATAAGCAGGCCGAGATGCAGACAGGTTACTCTGCAAAATGGCCCACAACTGATAAATAGTGATGCTGGAATTATGATCCAGGTCTGTCTGATTCCAAAGCCTATAATGAATGCCACATTAGGTTTCACTGTAACTTGACCTGTCAGGAGGGCTTCCCAGGCGGTGCTACTCCTGCCAATGCAGAAAACATGAGACACTTGTTCAATCCCTGGGTTCAGAAGATCTCCTGGATGAGGGAATGGCAACCCACTCCAGTGTTCTTGCCTGGAGAACCGCACAGAAAGAGAAGCCTGGCCAGCCACAGTTCATAGGGTCACGAAGAGTTGGACACAACTGAATCGACTTACGGTGCACACATAGCCTGTCAGGAAGCTTCATTCATTCTCTTGGCTAGGAAACATTTGGCTGGCAATATTGTGCCCCCCTAGACAATCTTTCCTTTATTTATTTATTTTGTTCTTGTTTTGGCTGCACCGCATGGCACGTGGGATCTTAGTTCCCAGATCAGAGATCAAACTCGTGCCCTCTGCATTGGAAACCCAAGGTCTTAACCTCTGGACCACCAGGGAAGCCCCATCCTACTTTTAAAATCATGAGTCACCTTTGACTTGCACTGGATGCCTGGCCCCAGAATTAGATTAGATCCAAGACACCAATTTGCTGAGGTCTCTTCCTGCAGATGGACTGCATGTTCTGCCCTCAGTGGAGAGAAGGCCACTCCAGAGACGTGACGGTGGTGAGACTCCTGGGTGCCACAGCCAAGGGGCTGAGGCAGGCAGCTTCCCAGGGCAGTGCCTCTTCATGATGCCATTTTTATTGTGGATGAAAAGTTTGCAAGTCAGAAACAACAGAGAGTATAACACACACCCGGTGCCCACTAGCCAGACGCAGCAGATGTCCACGTTTTACCATACGTGCTTCAGAGAAGCCAAAGTCCCTTCTGTTCCCCTTCCCAGTCCCATTGTTCCATCCCCTCCTTCCTTAGATGTCAGTGGCTGCCATCATGAATTTAGCGTGTCTCTTTGTTTTCCCTACTTAACATAATAGTATATATTTAAAACATTTGCAGAGATGGTGGCGTGTTATATTTATCATCCTATGAATGTCTTGTTTCCTTCACATTCTGTTCCAAAGATGTCACCGTGTACCATGTTGGTTTGTATGAATCCAGTTCACTCAACTTTTGCTTATTGTTTTGTAGTGTGACTATACCACAAAATCTATCAATTTCCCTATTTTTGGCTATTATATAGAATGTTAGGGCTTTTCCGAAGGCCCAGCAGGTAAAGAATCTGCCTGCCGTGTAGGAGACACAGGAGACTTGGGTTCAATTCCTGGACCAGGAAGATCCCCTGGAGTAGGAAATGGCAACCCACTCTTGTTTGAAAAATCCTGTGGACAGAGGAGCCTGGTGCACTATATATACTCTAAAGTGTCACAAAGAGTCAGACACGACTGAGCAACTAGGTACACACACACACACACACACACACACAGAATGTTATAGTCAACCTCCTTCTGCACATAAGGGACGTTTCCTTTAGTATGTACCCCTAGAGTGGTTAACTGGGTCACAGGCCATGTGAGTCTTCCATATTGCTGAATGTTCTCCAGTGTTTGAGTTGGTTTCTACTTCTGTCAGCCATATGTGAGAATTCCCATTGCCCCACGTCTTCAATAACACTTGGTATCGGTCAACTTTTCAAATTTTGTAAATCTGATGAATGGGAAATGGTAACTGTTGTTTTAATTTATTGGTGAGGTTTTATTTCCGACAGCATCAAGGCTCATCTGAATGGCCTATAACCACAGCCCCACAAGTCTCGGCCTCCCAGGCTTTGTTATCACGCTATCCACCCTCACCTCGGTGTTTGCAGCAGACGAGAGGGGGCCGGCCAGGGTGTGGCCAGCGGTGTGTGTGGGAGGTGTGTCATGTCCCGAGGCTGATGACTGCCTCTGTTCCCACATCCTGTTAGTCTGCAGGACTGCAAGGCCATAACAAATATTGACCCCAATTTTCTTAAGTGTAGGTTTCTCTCTGTTAATTGGTTGGGGACATTTAGGAGCCTGATCAGTTTGTGGAGTAGAAAATGCCTCCAGCCATAGGGCCTTGGAGGAAGATTTCCTGCTTCCGGATAAAAGCAATATTTCTTGGGACTCCCCTGGTGCCCCAATAATTGACTTCACCTTCCAGTGAAGGTTCGATTCCTGTTCGGAGAACTAAGATCGCACATGTCTAGCAGCCAAAAACAAAAGCAAAACATAAAACAGAAGCAATATTGTAACAATTTAAGATTTTTAAAAAATGGTCCACGTTAGGGCTTCCCTGTAGCTCAGACGGTAAAAATAAATGGCCCATGTTAAAAAAATTTTTTTTAAAGCAATGTTTCTTAAGAATCTGTGCCTACAAGACATGGTGGCAATAACTTGTTGGTTAGGATTTCCCCTGGATTCTTCAAGTCCACTTACAAATTAGACATTGTGTAGTGTGAAGGAAACTGGACTTGGGGTACTTAGCTGATCTCAACTCCACCTCTTAACAAATAGATGATCTGGGAAAACATCTTAAAGCCACATTTTTCTCATCTGCAAAGAGGTGATCCTAAGGCCTACACTATAGAATTGTTAGGATTAGATGAGGTAATGCAGACACGGGTAAGGGCTCTTTGGTTACCTATTTGTGGTAATAACTATCTGATTTATTTTAACTGACTCAACTTTTAGTAACTGGGAACTCTCAAATAAATACCTTCATTTCTTGCTTCCCTTAAAAACAAAATCAAAGCTCCGGTAACACTGGACTAGACCCTGTGTATTTTGATAATCCTAGGAGGCCCTCTGGATGGTCAGGCTTCCTTTTATTTGTCATGCCCCTCCTCCCACATTTATTTACACCTCCTGCTTGGCCCTTGGCGGAATCAATTTGTAGCTTCCCTGATTGCCAGTCTTCAAGGTTCCTTCATGAAGATTAAGCCATTGTTCCCTGAGCAGGTCCTTGGGGATCCTGTCTACTGCTTCCAGGGATGGAGGGGACAGAGAAATAATATCTGGTGACTGGCCGGCTCTGTGCCAGACATTTGTGCTCTGGACTTGACATGCCCGGTATTATTTAACCCTCACAGTAGCTGTGAGGTGTTGTGTATACTATCATCCTCACATACATAATAAAAGATGTGTACGACAAATGGTGAAGCAACCTTGCTGAGTTGAACAAACTGCGCCAGGGCATGCCACTACAGGAGACAGAGCAGGGATGTGATGCTGGCTATTTAGAACACCTAACCTCCTCATGATACTGCGCCAAGGGAGAGAAAATTAGCTTATCAAAGATTTGGGGGTTCATCACTATTAAAGTGAAAGTGGTAGTCACCCAGTCTGACTCTGCGACTTCATGGATTGTAGCCCACCAGGTTCCTCTGTCCATGGGATTCTCCAGCCAAGAATACTGGAGTGGGTTGCCACTTCCTACTCCAGGGGATCTTCGCAACCCCGGGATGGGCGGGCAGGTTCTTTACCAGTAATGCCACCTGGGAAGCCCTCCTGACAGGTCAATGTACAGTGTGGCATTATAGGCTTTGGAATCAGACAGACCTGGAGCAAAGCCAGGTCTCCCGCACTGCAGGTGGATTCTTGATCACTAGTGCCACAACTGAGCGACTGAACTGAACTGAACTGAGCGCCATGTAAGGCTCCACCTAAATGTTCTGACAGTTGTTGCTGATTTCCGGGTCTGTTTCTGGAAGAGGTGAACCAGGATCACCTGGACGACAGGCACAGGTGACAGCCCCAGGGAGTTATTTTCCGTGCCTCACCTGGAGCTACCTCCTCCTTCAGCGGCCATTTCCCTCAAGGACCAAGAGACCTCAGATGAGGTGTGCATGTATCTTCGGGGAAGGTTATAAGTTTGGCTGTGTCCCAACATGCTCTGAGGCAGAGGTTTGGGGTTTAGCCAGTCAGACTTCCTTTTTACCTGTCTGACTGAGACTTCCCAGCAGAGCTCTGGAAAGTCAGAGAAAATGTCAGCTGGAGTGTTTGAGCAAGCAGAAACAGGAGGTATTTCACACCATAGGTAATTACACGATGGGTGTGTAGTAAAGGGGACTGAGGCAGTTGAAGTCACACCACAGAGATGCCTCTGATTGGCTGAAGAATGTTTCTCTGTCGTGGATAAATATTTTGGAGCAGTTACCTGGGTGAAAACCAGTTTCCTGTAAAGGATTGATTTAAAAAAATAAATAAATAAATACTCTTGAGGGCTGAGTGCTCTGTAATTATTTCCCAGCTAATGGTACCAACTCAACTTTATGCAAAAGGAAGGTTCAAAAACAATCTTCATCCTTCAAGGACTATTCCCAAGTGTGTAACGATTGCTTCACAGCTTCAGAGCTGAGAACCACTTGTTCCCTTGTTCTTCAAACTGAATTCACAGCTACAGACCCTCCTTAAAAAAAGAAAGCCATTTAATTTAACCCTTATAATGTAGCTGAGAGTCCTGTGTGTGACCTTAGAAAGCAGAAGGCTTAACACTGAGATCCTTGGCCAGGGAACTTCTGTAAGCCTTTGTTTTCCCCTCCATAAATAAGATAATAATATGTCTATTTCTACTAGGTGTGGTGAAGTTCAAGTGGGATTGTGTTCCATTAGGCAACAAACACTGAGTGTTGGTTATGTACCTGGTACTGTGCTAGATGCTGGGAACAAAAAATGAAAGGATCCTTCAGCCTCAAGAACTCCCTGTGTAGAGGGGACAGACCCTTCAACGAGTGACCTGTTCCATACTAAGGGGTACCCGTGGGGGCACAAGTCCATTCCCTGGACAGGAGCCCAAGGAGGCCCACCATTCCCATCACCCTGGAATGACAGGGGAGGTGGCCCCAGGCTGGGTCTTGAAGGTGTGTAGGTCCACCGGAAACAGACGGGACGGCCGGAGGAGAACCGTGGTGGGTGTGAAGCAGCGTGGGGGTTACCCGCAGCCCTCTCGGGTGGCTCAGAATTACCCGGGACACAGGGCAGGGTGGGGGTGGGAAGATGAAGCTAGGGAGGAGAGGAGGGAAGGCAGGGTGGGCAGAGCCAGCCTGCGTGCTGCCGGTGACTCGCCTGGGTTTCCTGCTGCAGGGCCAGCACTGGAGGAAGGAATAGTGGCAAGCGTTAGCAGGGTGAGTGGGGGACAGCTGAGGCTGTCCTGGTTTGCCCTCATCATGTAACATGGAGCTGGTCGATGGCTGCCCCGCCAGCTAGGTAGAGCAGGCCTCCTCCGGACCTTGATCACTCCCGAATCTTCTCCTTTATAGAGTCAGGTACCTATCTTAAGTGACTTCTCGCAGCCGTGCGCCTGTCCTTCCCATCCCATGCCCTCACCCTGCCTTGGACTTGTCCTCAGTCCGGATCACGGAAGTGCTGGACCACACCGCCCAGGGCGCCGGGTGCATAGTTCCCCCTCCCTTATTCTCGCGAGAGTTCCCAGGCCCCAGACAAGGCTCCCCCTTGAATCTCAGCATCCCACTGTCTCCATCGCTGTGATCCTATGGTCTCCCCACCCTGCTTGACCTTGTCTCCAGCAAACTGTGAGAGGAGAGGTCTTAGGTCTCATAAGCGGTCAAGAGCCGACTTCCCAACAACCAGCTGCGAAAGGGGCTTGCTGGTTCTACTCCCTTTCTTACCTTCAGAGACGATAAAACATCGTGCCCACTGCCCTCCCTGCCTTGGATATCTGACTGCTTAATATTAACAGCTAAATGAAANCATTAAATGTCTCTTTAGATGCCAACATAATGGCATGTCACGTGCATATTTATAAGCACACAAGTTCAAGTGTAATATGAGTTGTGGAATATTGCAGAATGATTCTGTTGTGATGACCTGCTAATTTGTAAGTACTTCCAGAATCATTCTGCTGCTGTGGCTAAGTCGCTTCAGTCGTGTCCGACTCTGTTCGACCCTATAGACGGCAGCCCACCAGGCTCCCCCTTCCCTGGGATTCTCCAGGCAAGAACACTGGAGTGGGTTGCCATTTTCTTCTCCAATTCATGAAAGTGAAAAGTGAAAGCGAAGCAGTGACCCCAGGGACTGCAGCCTATTAGACTCCTTCGATCATGGGATTTTCCAGGCAAGAGTACCAGAGTCTTTCAGTGGACTACAAATGAGTTAACCAGCAATAATGTGAACCAGTATTTAATTTTGCAACAGTCTGTGTCTTCTAGGCTATCTGAAAGGAAGGTCTTCGAAAGTTAATTAATTTGTCTTTTACCTTCACACTTCTGTCACTCAAAAACTCTCAGGACTTTGAATCAGTGTTCATCACTGACCTTGGCAGAGGCCCAACCCATAAACCTTCCCAGTGTTTAGATACAGTTGTCTATTGTTTCAAGGACAGGCGAGCAAGAGGAGTGGACAGGTGATTCCCTGGGGCCTGAATGGCATTCACTGTGAGAACAGTTCCATTATCAGATAGAATGTCTGCAGGTTATGCTGTGCCACTGATGAAAGATCTTGGTAACAAATGATAGAGGTGCCCATGTATTTCTTTACAAGGTTTTTTGATTGTTTGGGTTATATGTGTTTAATATTATACAAGGCCTTCTAAAACAAGGACAAATAAAATAATGCTGCTGCTGCTGCTAAGTCACTGCAGTCGTGTCCGACTCTGTGCGACCCCATAGACGGCAGTGCAAGAGGCTCCCCTGTCCCTGGGATTCTCCAGACAACACCGGAGTGGGTTGCCATTTCCTTCTCCAATGCATGAAAGTGAAAAGCAAAAGTGAATTCACTCAGTCGTGTCCGACTCTTCGTGATCCCATGGACTGCAGTCTACCAGGCTCCTCCGTCCATGGGATTTTCCAGACAAGAGTACTGGAGTGGGGTGCCATTGCCTTCTCCATGGAGTCTCATGCTGCTGCTGCTAAGTCGCTTCAGTCATGTCCAACTCTGTGCGACCCCATAGACGGCAGCCCACCAGGCTCCCCCATCCTTGGGATTCTCCAGGCAAGAATACTGGAGTGGGTTGCCATTTCCTTCTCCAATGCATGAAAGTGAAAAGCGAAAGTGAAGTCGCTCAGTTGTGTCCGACTCAGCGACCCCATGGACTGCAGCCTACCAGGCTCCTCCATCTATGGAATTTGCCAGGCAAGAGTACTGGAGTGGGGTGCTATTGCCTTCTCCGAAATAAAATACAGGATGCACAATTAACTTGATTTCAGATAAATTAGAACTATTTATTTTAGTGAAAGTGTATACCCTACTTGCATAAGATACACTAATATATCCTATATATACAAATAAATGTTAATTTAGTATATTGCATAGTTGGAGAAGGAAATGGCAATCCACTCCAGCACTCTTGCCTGGAAAATCCCCTGGATGGAGGAGCCTGATAGGCTACAGTCCACGGGGTCGCAAAGAGTTGGACACGACTGAGCGACTTCACTTTCACTATGGTTATACTAAAAAAAATTGTTCATTGCTTATCTGAAATTCAAAGGTCACCTGAGCTTCCAGCAGTTTTATTTGCTAAATCTGACAACCCTCAGGGCAAAGAACATGCTTTCTCTTGCCCAGGACTAACTGCAATTCTCAGCTCAAAGAGCTTTATTTGGAACATAAAAAAAGAGAAAAGCAGATTTTTGAAAATCTCAGCTATGACTCCTGTGAGAGGAATGTTGAATATCTCTTTTACCTATCACCCAGGTAGGTAGAATCAGAGAGGTTAATTTCTCATCAAGAATGTCTGTGGGAAACCAGAAGATGAGTTCTTCTCTTGCAAATGTTTCTTTAATCATGAAGCCATGGAATGTTATTGGCTTATTCTGTCATAAAGCTCGAATAATCCCTAGCTCTTCATTTATTTATTAATGCACACATAAAATATTCATTAGACCTTTTTATGTACCGTGCACATAATATTTAATAGTTGAACAGTCATATGAGGTAGATGTTATTCTGTCAGTTTCACAGATACAAGAAACGAAGCTCAGTAAGGTTAAATAATTGGCCTAAGATCACCCACTTGGTACATTCATTAGAGAGTCCGAGTCTAAGCCAATGTTGTTCTGATACACGACTTCTAGTGGGGATGCAAGCCAGGATGCAGAAAGGAGAGAAGAGTTAGTCATTCTTTAGTGCTTCTTATACCCCAGGCATAACTGTTTAAATGACTTTCCTGTTCTTGTCAGGTAGAATTCTGACCTTTCACCAAAAAAAAAAAAAAAAAAANAAAAAAAAAAAAAAAAAAGGAAGAAATATAGGATTGTTTCCATAAGATAAAAACTGTTTCCATGAGCTTAAAAAAAAAAAAGTGTTTGCTCTTCTTAAACTTGTATGGAAATGCAAAGGACCTAAGTTGCCAAAACTATTTTGTAAACGGACAAAGTTGGAAGACCTATACTTCCTGACTCAAAGCTTATTATAAAGCTACAGTAATCAGATACACGTGGTGTTTGCATAAGAATAGACACGTAGGTCAATGGTAGAGACTAGAGTCCAGAAATAAATGCATACATTTGTGGTCAATTGAGTTTTGAAAAGGGTGCCCAAGAAGAAAGCATAGTCTTCTGCAAAAACTAAATACCCATTTGTGAAAATAAACACACAACAGCAACAACAGTAAAATGCTTAGACCCTTAGCTCACACTATACACAAAAGTAACAACATATATCATAAATCTAATTATATGGACCCAAACTATAAATGGGGCTCCCCAGATGGCACTAATGATAAAGAACCCACCTGCCAATGCAGGGGACATAAAAGACGTGGGTTCGATCCCTGGGTTGCTAAGAGACCCTGGAGGAGGACATGGCAACCCTCTCCAGTATTCTTGTCTGGAGAATCCTATGGACAGAGGATCCTGATGGGCTACAGCCCATGGGGTTGCAAAGAGTCAGACAAGACTGAAGCGAGTTAGCATGCAAACTATAATGAAAAAAACTTTTTTGAAACCTGCTGTTCATTCTAAGGCCTGAGAATTAAGGGGTGAATAAAGTGTCAAAAAACCCCTTTCACTGATGACCTTGCATCCTAGTGAGGAAAGACAAATACTAAACAAAATGTTTAAAATTTTTGTAATATATAAAGCAACTATAGACCAATAAAAATTTTGGCTGACTTAAAACTCAACATTCAAGAAATGAAGATCATGTCATCTGGTCCCATCACTTTATGGCAAATATATGGGGAAACAATGGAAACAGCAGGAGACTGTCTTTTCTTGGGCTCCAAAATCACTGCAGATAGTGACTGCAGCCATGAAATTAAAAGACGCCTGCTCCTTGGAAGAAAAGCTATGACCAATCTAGACAGCATATTGAAAAGCAGAGACATTACTTTGTTGACAAAGGTCCATCTAGTCAAGGCTATGGTTTTTCCAGTAGTCATGTATGGATATGAGAGTTGGACCATAAAGAAAGCTGAGCACTGAAGAACTGATGCTTTTGAACTGTGGTGTTGGAGAGGTCTCTTGAGAGTCCCTTGGACTGCAAAAAGATCCAACCAGGCCATACTAAAGGAAATCAGTTCTGAATATTCCCTGGAAGGGCTGATGCTGAAGCTGAAACTCCAATACTTTGGCCACTTGATGTGAAGTACTGACTCATTTGTAAAAGACCCTGATATTGGGAAAGACTGAAGGCAGGAGGAGAAGGGGGTGACAGAGGATGAGATGGTTGGATGGCATCACTGATTCGATGGACATGAGTTTGAGCAAGCTCTAGGAGTTGGTGAGGTACAGGGAAGCCTGGTGTGCTGCAGTCCATGGGGTGACACAGAGTCAGACATAACTGAGAGACTGAACTGACTGATATAAGTTGGTGATAAGAGCTACTGAGAAAAGCAAGTCAATAAAGGGGTTATACTTTTATGGACCTAGTGTCTGGAGGGCACAACTGGGAAGATGAAACATGAAGAGAGACTTAAAGGAAGTGAGAGTGAGACACAGGGCATGCTGGGCAGAGCATCCCATGTAGAGAATGGGATGTTCGAGGGTTCTGGGGCACACAGAGCTGCAAGGAGTCTCGTGTGGCTCGAGGCGAGCACAGGAGGGAAGAGGGTTCATGGCTCAAGTCACAAGCCTTGCAGCCCATAGAAAGGACTTGGGCTATTATTCCTAGTGGGATGAAGAACGTCACATCTGATGCAATTAGAAATTTTAAAAACAAAAAATTCTAAGAGAATAATGTTTTTCATGATACAATGTTATTTCTGTCCATTAGAGAGCTCTACTGAAGACCCTCGGTATAAGCATGTTGATCCTCAGCACCTTTTGGAAGAAACTAGTTCATAGGATTCATTTCAAACTCCTTACCAGGACGGCCAAGGCTCTGTAGCCCAAATCTCTAAAAATTAAAACTCACAGTGAGCATATACACCCTCCAGATATGTGCAGTGTATACGTGCACATGCACCAGATCGTATACTATTTCCCGTTTTACTTGATTCAAATGTCACTTCTACTGTGAATGTTTCCTTCATTTCATCAACTTCCCTCTCTACTCTCAAAGTGCTTAGTAGACACCTAATTAGTCAGGAGAGGTGGATAACAAACACTCCCTACATCTTCCAGGTACAGAAGAACAGTGAGGTATTTCTAGCTGGTGCAGAGCAGGCTGTACTTTGGGAGCCTCTTCGGGGTAGCTGAAGAGGGAAGGCTCAACATCGCACATTGTGGCTACACATCCTTCCACAATCACTTAAGATATCAAATGAAAACTCTCTGGAGTCTCATGTGCTGTGCTGTGCTGTTTTTAGTTGCTTAGTCATGTCTGACTCTTTGCAATCCCATGCACTATAGCCTGCCAGGCTCCTCTGTCCATGGGGCTTCTTCAGGCAAGAATACTGGAGTGGGTTGCCATGTCCTCCTTCAGGGGATCTTCCCAACCCAGGGATCAAACCCAGGTCTCCCACATTACAGGTGGATTCTTTACCATTTGAGTGACGAGGGAAGCCCATGAATACTGGAGTGGGTAGCCTATCTCTTCTCCAGGGGATCTTCCCAACACAGGGATCAAACCCAGGTCTCCCGCATTACAGGCAGATTCTTTACCAGCTGAGCTACCAGGGGAGCCCATGGAGTTTTGCTGCTGCTGCTACTAAGTCGCTTCAGTCGTGTCCGACTCTGTGCAACCCCATGGACTGCAGCCAACCAGGCTTCCCCGTCCATGGGATTTTCCAGGCAAGAGTACTGGAGTGGGATGCCATTGCCTTCTCTGATGGAGTCTCATACTGGCAGCTAAATGATTCTGCCCATACAATTTTTTTCTAACATTTATTGACCAGAGCAACTAGCCCCTGCCTAGAAGGGCAATTAGAAATATTGGTAGATAGCATCTTGGTTATCATAGAGCCTCTTTACTAGAGCTTGTTGGACTTGATTTGTTTATTTGTGTGTCTCCCCCATGCATCACATGTTGTCCTTCTCAAAAGTACTATCACTTATCATCTTGATTTATTCTGACCTAGCCCTGCTCTGTCCTTGGCACGTAGTGGGTGCTGAATAAACTTTTAGAAAACAAATACATAATTTTTTTTTTTGCATAGACTTTTATTCATTTTTATTTTTTAAATTATTATTGTTATTTGGCCGTGCAGCATGTGAGATTTTAGTTCCAGGACCAGGGATGGAACCCATGTCCCCTGCCTTGGAAGTGCAGAATCTCAACCGCTGGACCGCCAGGGAAGTCCCCACATATATATTCTTTATGGAAAGCTCACAGGTGTGGCTCAGAGAAACTGGGTGTTCTGCATTTTTGCATTTTATTTTCTTTCTGGTAAAAGGCAGCCACAGATCCTCAAGTTTCCATTTGTTCGCCCATCAGTTGAAGGATGATCAGCTGCATTTCTCACCACTTGGCTGAATCAAATCATAAGGGACATTTCTCACCACTTGGCTGGGTCAAATCATGTGGTTTATGATTTTCAACAAATTATGGAAAAGGACCGTTAGTTTCTCACTGTTGTTGGAATATTTACAGCAGCCTGAGTTTTGCACATACCCACTCTCCAGGGAGCACAAGGCAGTTACAGGCATTAGCTAATGCAGGCAGGTCTGGGGAGAGGGATGCAGGTATAATAGCCTCCATTGTCTGGGATGCAAAGTCAGTATGGTCCGGTGATTTACACAAGCACACACGGGAGCCTGCAGTCCTTGATTTCCTGACTTTGGCTCACACATCTCTCCATTTCCTCTGATTCTGTCTTCATTTCTCAAATCCAAAAAAAAAAAAAAAAA